>JAXGGA010010561.1:0-46289 GCA_038373865.1 Uloborus plumipes | reverse complement strand
TTTTTCCCGCACAAAATGCCTTAAACCGTCTCACGACAGTATAGATTTCTCAATTTGATGAAGCGCGTTGAATGTCATGGCATGAGTCTCAGCAGTAGCTTTGGAACCTGAATCGGCGAGTGCAAAAACATCAGTCACAAAAATTCGAAAATTCGTTTCTTGTGGAAACAAGCTGTGGGAGGCAAGATGCATGTTGAGGTCAAAAATCACGTTAGTAAGGATACTAATTTGAAAGATACGGTGCCTGTTATTTGAACGTTGACCGTAGAAACAATGCTAGAATTAAGACTTTTTTTCTCTCTCCTGAACAATTTGAAGTTCTGGACTGACGTTGTTTATGCTCTCATTGATTCAACTGCTGTGGTTCTAACCCAAGTAGCATCAACTCATCGGATTTTGCTCGGCCGATCAACAAACTCCTCGTAAACTGATCCTGTTCCGCACGATGACATTGTTCCGATCAGTATCCGAGCACGGTTTTCGATGAGCTACTTTTCATCGGAAAGCGATATCCTTCCGATCAACTTTCCCGATGAAAATAAGATGAGCTATATTCCATCGGAAAACGACATCCTTCCGATCAAGTTTCCCGATGAAACTCCTCGGCACGGGACTGTTCTGCTCGTAAATTGCTCCAAATCTCATCGTATTCTCATCGGATTTTGCTGCTCGGATTCTGCTCGGCCGATGAGACATATTGGATCATCGGCCGATGAGAATTTCATCGGGTTTCGATGAATGGCCGATCATCGGCCTATGAGATGATGCTGCTAGGGAAGGTTCCTATAGCTGATTGATGAAATGCATTCCTCATACTTTTATCATTCACATCATGCTTTAATTGCTTTTAAGACTTTTTTTTCGTAAAACAGAAGTGATAAATCAGTTGATGACTCTTTTGAGGAAATAAACATTATAAAAGAAAAATGGACAAGAGTAAGAAAAACACAGGACAGCCCACATTTTGTTGCAGGACTTATTAAATTAATTTCGTATTTACTTCAGATGCTGGAAACAAAAACAAATAGTTTCTTTTAGGTCTTGTTTATAAATTATAATACTTACATACTTTTACTTAACGACATGTAAAAATGTGGCTTAGTTTTAAAAAAAAAAAGTCTCATAATAACGTTTTAAGTTGGAAAAGTACTATCTCACTACAACCAAAAAACCTTGTTTTTACAATATAATATTGGCAGCAGAGGTTCCAGTTTAAAACTGTAACAGTAATAAACTGTAAAACTAGCTATTATACAGTTTCTCACTGCAAAACTAGCAATTTCAGTCTACTACTGTAAAATTAGTAATTTTACAGTTTATTACAGCAAAATTACTATAAAATTAGCTGCATTATACTGTAAAAACAATATAAGTTTTTATAGTGCCACAATAGTTAAATTTGAAAAACCAAACGAATATGTTTTTATTCAGAAAAATTATTTCGCTTGGTATTTTTGAGTGAAGTTTCTTCAAAGATTCTTTGTGTATTCCATTAGTAATGTTTGCAGTTTTGCCATTTCTAACGGCCCTCTTCTAATTTTCATTATTTCATTATTATTTACTTAGCATCACAAAAGGTTATTAAAAACAGACTGCTGTGATCAGTTGATGACTCTTTATATGCTCATATTGTACCCAAAATCTGAGTTATTAAGTATGTTGTTCGTTTCGAGTGACTCAATTTAGCTTTCAGTCTTATTATTATCCAGAAAGTACACCATGAAAACAAACTATTATAAAACTAAATGAAACGTTCATAAAACTAAATGATAATCGTTTTTTTTTTCATTCCATTTGTGATGGGTACTCGCAATATGTGAGATAAAATAAATCAGGATGTTTAGTTCACGTCTTCAACTTCATGATTTTCATTTTATTTTTAATTGAAAAAAATAATTTGACTACAAATCAAATGTATAAACGTATAGCTTATACATCACATATGACTTCATACAATCTGCTGAAAATGCTGTTATGACAAAAATCATAATTTAAAATTATAGACTCTCATAAAGTATAGAAGATAGAGCAAAAATGTTGTGTTTAGAGCCACTACATTAAATATTATGAGAATTAGTTTAAAAAGGTCTGACAAAAAGGAAAAAGGTTTTTTACACATATCCGTGTTTTTTTTTTTTTTCTTTTTACCCTATCTTCAAAACAAAGTTACTCCTGTTGAAACATTAGTGGTTAATAATCGGTCAGTCCGGAAAGAAGTAGTGTGTATCTAAATAATGTCATCTTAACCCTCTCCCCCAGAGGGAAGGAGGGGGGTGGAGAGATGGTTCTTATTCCTCGCCCCGTCTCCTCGCATTCTTCTCTCCTCCGTGATTCAGGACCCGAATCCCGGTTTTTCCGCTACCCGGGCTTACCCGGATTAGATCGGCTCCGACCAGATAGCATCGCTCCCTCATGAATCACATCCCTCCCTATAGTAACCCGATTCTTGGGGCACGCACACGCGCCCATGCATATGGATACGCAGGCTGAGGGAAGACATGGGACTCCTCCCCCCCCCCTTGTAGTGAGATAAGAGAGGTAGATTCAATGGCGCTCGTCTTTAAGTGACGAAAAGATGAGAAATTAACATGACATACATTTAATCCAAGATAAATAATGATACATTCTTCAGAACAATTGTTGAATAAAAATTGTGCAAAGACTTATAGTTTTAGTTTTACTACTTAACCTATTCGTGCAGTATCCTGGTTTGTTCACATACGCAGGCAAGGCCACATGAACATCATCAAAGCACCATATGTACACTGGCAATCTAAGAGAAGATAGTAAACCTCAGAAAACTGAGACAGTAATGGTGATCCTTAAGAGACTACAGGATGAAAAGACATTGTTGGAAGTAGTGGCATCAACAACTAGAAAAGTCGTTAAACTAAAATTTTGACAAATACTTTTTAATTAGGAAAAGTCCAACATATAAAGACATCGTTAGGCGTGATAGAATGACATTAATTTTAGATAAATAATGAGGCTAGCGTTTCAGGAAAAAACAAGGATTGTTAATTAACGAATTCTTAACATCAGGGATTTAAAAAAGTCATTAAATGCAGAAACATAATTCTACGGCGAGCTTAATGATGAGACTTACGCTTTCGAAGGAAGTATTTTTTGTTTACCTGAAGACACTATGAAAAGCATGATCATTTAATTAGAGTTCATCGCTCTATATAAAATGTTGAATTATGCGTATGTGTGAGGTTTCGAGTTTGAGAATAAGTACGCCAATGGGGGATTTGGTTTGTGTATTCCTCCCGGTGAGATCACCGGAAAGAACTCTTGGAAAGTAATGATCAAGAGTAAATTTTGAAGATCAAAACCAGATAACTTAAACTAAACATTATATTTATTTTTGACTACATACTTCTCAGGAAAAGGTCATTGAGCCGTAGGTTTTTATTTATTTATTTATTTTTGAATCCTAACTAAAAACGTAGGTTAAGGAGAAATATTTACAAATTTCAGTAGCTTTCTTTCCTATAAATGTAATTGAGGTTCTAAACTAATGAATTAAAGGAGGTGTACCAGATAGATGATACATAATAGTTTCTCAGTACAGCCTCAGTAAAAGTCTGTCATGTAACTACGTTTTGAATTGCAGCCTATTTCTGTACCTCACAATCAGGCTAACGTAAGTCCATTTTCTCCCTTTTTTTAGTAGAGGGCGAAAACGATTGTCGGATATATGCAGAGGATGGGACTCGCGCTCTTTCCACACACCTAAATAATTGTGAAGGAATTTGCGTTACAGAATACTGTTTTAATGGGTCGATGTGGAATAAGATTCTACATACAATGAAGCAAAAAATGATAATCACCATTTTTGGACTTACGTCGTTCTGGTTATGAGGTACAGATTTTGTACTGCTATTTAATCAAAATAAAGAAAAATGAGAATTAGATCAAGAATATATGCTAGCTCTTCAGAAAATGCATCGGCAAAAGGCTCTTAAATCGAAAGGGAGGTCTGACAAACGCCTGAAAGGGGCTGAAGGCGGCGCCTTCCCTTTGATTCACATTGGCCCGTGGTCATTGACGAATGTGAACTGTGCACGGCAACCCATCACGGAAAAATGAACTCCTCGGCTGAGGACAGACGCTACACACGCGGTGTTTACATACTTTCCCGAATTCCTTCCCATCCAATTACCGCTTTAATTAATGATTCCGGGCACCAATCGCATCACGTCCCGTCGCGTCCCCTGTCGCAGTTATGCGAGGTCGTCTGCACGGTCAGTGAGCGGGAAAATGGGAAAGGACCCCTCCGCCCCCCCCCCCCATCACCACCTGGGGGTCAGCCTGTGCTGAGAGGGGGGAGGGGGGTCACCTGCGCGTCATTTATTCGAGGCCTAATCATATCAAGGTGCCGGAAATTTTTGCTTCCATCCGTCAGATATGCAAATTCCGGGGAGAGTGCTCCGTCCATATTTTGTGCCAGCCAGAGCGTGCTATTTCGTGCTCCGCTGCACAATCTCAGTGGGTCCTCGCTGCACGTGAACGGGATCGCCTGCCATTTTTATGCCCAAAACGACCCTCCTATACGTTCTGATTGCTCGATGATGCTGCGAAAGAATAGGTGCCGATAGTGTTAAATCTACCAGTATATCAGTTTCACATATTTTCTTCCCAGCTCTTTTTTTAAACATATTTCCAACCATTTTTAGCATTGGAGTTTCTTGTTTACATTTACTTCAGTAGTAGAGTTGAATAAGATAAAATATTCAGCATAACTCTTTTTTTCTCGTGCTTTTCCTCTTTTCTTAGATTTCAATACGATTCATTTTGAGGCAGAAAGTATAAAAATTGGAGGTAATTTTATTTTACAACATAATAATTTTATACAATATTTTTATACAATAAAAATATCGGATTTGTCACGACTGTACGTGTGCAGCGTATCATTTGAGAACAAACCACTCTAACAAAAAAAAATCATTTTTTTTTATTATAAAAATCGCATTACTGAACAATTTTAACGGTAAATGAAAATTTACTTCTTATCACTTTAAGTACGTATGTTCAGAAACTAAAAATTACGCTGAAATTTGAAATATCTATGTTCCATTTTATGTCCCAGCGTGTGGTTTGTTTTATTTAATGCTACACATCTTTTAAAATTAGTGTTATTGCCATTATTAACCACATCATTCATTTTAAGAGCATAATTTTGAAAATAAATTTGATTGGTTAGTTTCATTGAAATTAGTGGCCCAGTGGTGCAAGAATCTCAATAAACATTATTGGACAAAACCGTTGTTGAAGTCCTAAGCCAAAAAGTAGCTAAAAAATGAATGCCAAAAACACTAATAAAGAGCATCAAATATCTCAAAAAAAAAAAAAAAAGTCAAAACAGAAACAATGTATTAAGTTTTAAATAAATAATGAAATCAACGTTAATTTAGCTGAAAACATCACACAAGCAGGATTTTTAGTAGCTATTTTTCTGACTCCAATAGAGCATCTGTAACCTCAAATTCATTTCACCTCGACATATTTTTAATACGGGACCCTCTAAAAAAATACGGTCTTAAGAAGGAGGTTTCTTGTAACTTCTAAGCAAGTCTATGCAACACTTTATCAATATTGTGCTAATTATTTCCATATCTATACAGAAGCAATTGATATTTTTAAACCTAAAGGTAAAGCAGACTTAAGGAATAATAAAGTAAGAGCTTACTTTGGAAAATGCAAGCAGGAACAACTAATACAATTACAATAACTAAACAATAGATCATAATTAAGGACAAAAGCCACTTTCCTGATCGAAGCAGAACATTTAGGATGGGCAAACAAATACTCCGTAAATTAATTTTAAATGAACTACATATACACTTGATGATGACATTCACCTGTTTTTGAAAACATACAAAATCATAAAATATGGAAAAACAGACTAGAAAAATACTGCTTCCCTTTTTCCATTTATTCATTATTAAAATGAAAAAAAAGAACTTTCGAAGTATTTGCATGCAACATCATTATTATCATACTTTGTTCATACTCTAAAGAGAACGAAACTTTCAACCAGCTTTCCTTAACACTGCAACCGTAGAAAGATAATAACTGAAAAGCACATTATTTTTCAGGTTTGTGCACAAAGATGGCGGAAGCGCACAGGCTGGTCTTCCGAGCCTCTCCTGCCTTTTCGGGGATTCAGGAAGCTGTGAAGATTGATCAAAGGGGGAGGGGGAGAGAATTGTCGACTAGAAAACGAGATGAAGAATTAGGTAATAGAGCGAGAGTGCTCCACCCCCACCACGACTCTTGGTAGAAGTTGAGGAAAAGGTTCGCAGCCGTCGTTCCTCACTTGACTTTTTGCAATAAATGGCACCACTTAGTCCAAACAAAAGACACACGCAAACAAAGCTGGTCGCATGGTAGCATCAAGCTCTTATTCTGCGAATTATCCTTGGAAAAAAAATAATTGAAAGCAAAAATGTATCTTGTTTTTTCTTCAAAAAATGACTCCTTAGCAGTTGGGAACAATGAAATAATTCCAATGAAGATAATTTTCGTTTTTATTTTCGCATATTGGACATTATTCTTTCAGTCTGTTAGTTCCGTACCCACTTTTTTTTTTTTGGAATTCTGTAATTTTGAATTTTTGCGTAGATGAGGAATAATACTAAATGATTTTCATGGTGGATAAGTCTCTAGTGCATCTTTAATGGTGAAATCTGAGGGTTTGAAGTTAGAAGTCTCCCAGACAAAAGGTGCGTCCTACCGTGCCAAAAGTTTTGATGCAACGGTAAGACAAAGTATTATTATGTTTACTTCTTTACATTACCTCAGTTATCAACGTACGAGTTAAATGTGGCCATAATTAATGCAATTAATTGTTAGCCTATTTTCCCGTTGAAGTAAAAGACGGACGAAAAAATCATAAAAGCGGTTTAATGCATCTGAAATATATCGCAAAGTGAAAAATAACGTAAATTAAATATCGAAAAATTAAAAGTAAGAAAGTAAGGTTTTGAGATCGGAAAAATGTGTCTGTTGGTCTTCCGTGGATTATTAAACCAATTTGGTTGAATTTCACATAAGGTTTAGCGTGTTGAAAATGATATTTTACCACCATATTCGAAGTAAATTTCTGCACTTTCAAATAAATTAATAGTAGTTTTTTTTTTTTTTTGAATTAACCTCACTGAAACTTTTTTTTAAAAAAGGAATCATCTAAGAGGAGAGCATTTTTTCTTTCTGCGGACCCTCCCAAGAACTATTTCTGTGACCGCTAAAACCCACCCCATTGTTTTGTTGATGTTGAGTCTTATTGAATTGAAGTTACTCATCTCTTGTCGCATTTGATATCCATTCTGCTTTGTATTGTTTATCTAATGATACTAGTCAAATAGTGACAATGTTTTTTTATTCATATTTTATCTCCGTAAATAGGCCGCGGAACCCCATTCTTCGGAATATACAATACTTTTAAACCCACGACTTTTTTACATTAAATGAAACATGCTTGTAAGTTTCAAAAGTGCTTCTCCACACTAATCAGATCTCCAGTGGTTTAAAACCTGTAACGATGCACCAAAAGCCATCTCATCCCCCGATTAAGGTCATTCTTAGGTCTCCTTCCTTTGGGCTATGCTCGGGCACAAGGAGCCTAAAGTGCATACCACTTGCGTGAAGAGAGATTCCTTATTGCACCTAACGCAAGCAAGGATTTACGGCAGGAGAAAAAGGATTCCACCCTCCCAAGGAGAAGGAGACATAAACAAGGACCGCTTCCCTCTGAAAGGAGCAAAATGGGAGTTCTCTGGATCATTTTCTTCAGAAGCGAGTGGTAAAACAGTGGTACGAGTCCGAAGCAAGCAAAATCTGATACGCTACCACCATTCAACTGTGAAAAAGAAAGACTTCATTGTTTTACATTCTCGCGTCTTTTTAAAGATCTGAGAATAATGTTGTTAACCACATGAATTAAATGAGTAAAATTAAACTACCGTAGCCCTAATTTATATCGTGCTTGTTGAGAGAGAGAAAAAGAGTAATGTGTGAGGTTGTGAGAGCTATAAACCGTGCCACTAAAAATAGCAATTAATCTAGCAAACAAGTTTTTTTTTTTTAAATTCAAACAAATTCTAGGGGAAAAAAAGAAAAGACACAGTAACATACCGATTGCTTTTTCTTTATAAAACAATTTTCTTGGCAAAAAAAGAAAAGAAAAGAGAAAGTAATAAAGGAAAGAAAAGAAATATTAATATATCAATTGCTATTTCTGGGCAAAAAAGGATTTAAAGACTTTCAATTGATTTTTTAGTAAAATAGGAATTAAGAGCTAAAACATGGTTGTTGTGCTGCTTGGTTCAACTGCAACAAAACGTTCAGAAGAAAAATATTCAGCAAAAACAACCAGAAAATATGTACGGTTTTTGTTCTTGAACTGAACAATGAATAAAAAGACATTTTCTGAGAAAAAAAAATATTTTTACTGCTTCAGTGATCTCAAGTTTAAGGGAGAAAAATTTTACCTTTAAATTTCTAGAGAACTTAGAAAAAACACATCGGAATGAGAGATATATAACAAACTGTCGCTGTATTTTTACTTTCAAGGTATACGAATCGTAGAAGTTTCATTTTATTATCTAAGTAGCAGGACTTTATTCTACATTTTTTTTCGCGCTTTACCTAAACGCAGAGTAAAAAAAAAAAGTTTTGATTTGTTCTCTGAAAAAAAAGAGCTATTTCTGAAAATGAAACTCTCTAACCAGCTATATGATACTTATTTTTTTTTTACAAAAAAAAAAAAAAAACAAGAAAGAAAGAAAAAGAAAAAATGAAGTCAAGTTCTTCTGGTTAAAATTATCTTAGTTCCTTCCACGTATAAGTTGCTAAATTAAGGTAAATTTTTATTTTTATAATCAGCAGCTTTTCGAATACGTCCTGACGATTACAGTACTGGTCTAGATACTTTTCGTTGCAATAAAAAGTATTTTACTTTTTTTTAAGTATTTCAAAAGGAAAAGTTTCTTTTGAAAGCCTAGCCTTTACCTAAATTTTTATTAGTTTTTACTATATTAACTAGATAAGAACTTGCACTGGGGTCTTCGTGTCTCTGAGATAGAAGCTCATTCCGATTCCTACCGATACCCTGGTTGTTATTTCCTTTGACTGTAAATTTTTCTTGTTTCTTCTTAAATGTTAATGAAGAAAAGCAACCTCTCGATGCAAAGGCATCCCATATCTTCATATTGTCTGTGGCGATACAAAATGATACTCAAATGAGCGAACTGGAGGATAGTGAAGAAAATTGAACTGATCGACTTATCTGAAGGTCAAGGCAATGATAAGACAGAATGCTGTGGAGAAATAACAACTGTCATTTGTGTTGCCATCTTGGCATGAAACGTGTTGCCTACTTGGGGATATATTGTTTGCGTGTGCTCAGTCAAAGTTCGCCTTTTGAAACTGCTGGTAGAGGATCACGAGCGAGGCGTTGAACAACCAAATCCTACACATGTTTAATAGGCTACATATTCGTTAAATAAGCAGGAGAAGGAAGAAGTTGCACGTGTTGGGTTAAAAAAAAGTCTCAAGCATTCCTTGCAACATGTGCAGTATTCTGTTGAAGAACGGTTCCAGGGGTGCCTTGAATAAAGGAACGTTTTTAATGTCTTTATGAATGTACCTATTTTTCTACTCAGACTCTGGCAGCTGAGGTAGTCCATGATACGAAATCGCACCCCAGGCCAAAACTCCGGGTGTCCGGTCCTATGACGTTCAACATCGCACCCTGGAAGGCAGCGCTGAACAACATAGCGTCTAAAATGAGTGCGGCCTTCGTGGATCCACAAAATAAAACGGAATTCGTCAGAAACTCACTCAGTTCGCACTCTAGTCTCAGTTCGCACTCAGTTCGTACTTCAGTCGCACTCTAGGCATTGTGCTCACGAGCCCATTGCAGACATTGCCGTTTATGGTTAGCTGTGAGGGGAAGAGGATCCTCTGTGAAGGAATCCTTGCACGCAGTACACGATGCATCCGAGGTCAACAGATTGACTAAGCCGACATTAGTAAACCTGTAACAGTAGACCTACGTGCTGCCACTCAACTCTCTGGAAGAAGCTGTACGGTCATTCAGAGCAGTGCGGACCAGGTGTCTATCATCGAGTTCCGACATCTCCTTCCGTCGTCTGTTCCCAGTTTTTCTAGTAGTCCAGTGCTCATCAGTCCACCTATTTACAAATTATCTTCAACCGTGGAACTCTTTCGTTGCATACGAGCTACTATTGAGCGATAGGAAAAACTTCTTACTCAAAAGCCGATGATTCTTCCTAGATCAAGATCTGAAGTGGTTGAAATTTCACCCTATTCCGTCGTGGATGTATATTTGGGTTTCGCTAAATGTTTGCCACTAAAGAATAACCATAGCCAATTTTGAGCGTACTGCTACATCCCTCTATTTACACACTTTCAGCAGCAATTCAGAGGTCGCTGCTCATACCACGCTTGCGCGGTGGCTCTGAAACTTTCTTAATTTTTATAACACCCTATAACTAACATTTGCTGCAAATCTAATTTAATTCGAGTGATTCTTTCATGGTATTGCAATTTTTTACAAACAGTAGCATAATATTAAACATTTTCGTAATTTGTTTCAGATGACAGAAGAAAAATTTGAAAAACTTGAAATTTTGGAACAAGAGACTGTCCATCGTTCTGGACATGCGAATTGGTGAAGAAGAGCTACATATTGATGGGCGCACAAAACCCGAGTGCTGAAAAACGAAAAGACTATCAAAAATAAGGGCACTAAACGTCATATGCAGTATGGGCGAATTTTGTATACAGACGATTAAAAAAATTGAAAACAGTAACAAATCGAAAATCCTGTGGCAGTCGTTAGTGTCTGGGGTTCATAATTAATGTACCACCACATTATATCAAGCGTCATCTGAAGTAATCAAATCTTTTTTAGGCCTGCAAGTTATATCTAACTCTTCACCACACGAACCTGCAACCGAAACCGAAATGTTGCGTTGAATTCTGGGCATATCCGGTCAAA
Organism: Uloborus plumipes; assembly: GCA_038373865.1. Classification (NCBI taxonomy): domain Eukaryota; kingdom Metazoa; phylum Arthropoda; class Arachnida; order Araneae; family Uloboridae; genus Uloborus; species Uloborus plumipes. The sequence continues at coordinate 35,260 of JAXGGA010010561.1, read as the reverse complement.
TTTAGGTAATGAAATGCTTCAAAAGAGCTATTACCCATTTACAGATGTGTCACCCTATCATGACTTGGAGAAGCAGTAAGAAGCAAATACTAATTTCAAAACCTCTTAAATATCTCGAGACTAAGACATTTTTCAGAAAAGACATGAAACTGGGTAGCCAAAACTTTAGCTACCATTAAGTAGTCACACATATGTTATAGTGAAAACATTACAAAAAGGCGACACAGTTAATGAACTTGTGCTCCTTCAACATCAATGATTTTTAGCAGACGCCTAAGAACTTATTTATGTGGATGTGTGTGTATTATGATTTCATTATCTAACTTCAATGTAAAAAATTCGAAACGTCACATTTTCGTTCAAAGATGTCAAGGGGTTCCTGGCAGTCTCTAGTGAAAAACAAGAATCTTGGAGAAAAGTTTCCTGAATCGCACAAGTCGCATGACTCTATTGAAAATCTTTTAACGACCAGTGTGAAGATATGCTCATCTTCTTTATTAGGTGCTTCGACTACAGCGCTGTTACCGCCCTTTCATATTTTACTCCCCAAACAAGAGGAAAATGTAATCTCTATGGGCATTGCATCTTTGTAAGAATCGAGGCAAATAAACTGCTTTTGGCACGTGCTGGCATTTTTGCCTAGATCCCCCCCCCACACACACTGTTATATTAACATATCTAACTTTTCTTGGAAAATTACTAATTTATTGCAGAAAAAATTAAGTGTCACACATTCACTTTAATGTACAGATTTTAGCTGGGCATGCTCACATCTGAAACAGCAATTCTATTGGACATTGGACTTCACGCTCTCCGCCCTTTTTGTAGTGTGAATACTTGCATCGTTTTAATATTAAACCCATTTATTCTGGCTGAACTGTAAATGACACAGCGAAATAAAAGTAGCTTATAAGTGATCATAATGCTGTTTTAACTGTTATTTGCATTCAGCAACCTTTAACAATAGATTATCAAGGCACTTAAAAGTCATTAATCACTGCACCCTCACGACCCACTAGACACTGCACTCGATATGGTACTATGACCCTATCTCCTCAAAGTTTGACGTATAGACGGAAGATGTCAGATCTACCGTTTTGTGGAAAAAGACTGTCCTGATGATTTCTTTGAAATCGAGCAACATGGACTTGAAAGTGTTAAAACGTTCACTTACCAAGGACCTTAGGTAGAATACCGAAATGAAATCATCACCGAGATCCAAAAAAATATATTTGCAACTTATCGCCCCCTATTTGGTCCTCGAAACCAATCAAAATCCCGCCTGATTAAAAGAAAAATTAACTTATTGATTGACGTTTATTACGTGTGTCAGCAGTGGTTCAGAGCAGTTCTTCGACTCCCACTTTACACATTGCAGAACTAATAAAGCAGTTTAAATTTCTCGATTTTGTATGGTGAATTTACGCCAATGCTCCCAAATGGGAACATTTCAGTTTGAGAGTTTCTAGAAAAGAAATATTTGCTGCAAAACTTTACCTATCATGTTTGTTCATCAAAATGATCGTTATTTATTATTACTATCGATTTTTTCATTAACCTATCTGAAAAAAAGTTTTTTTTTTATAGATATAAATCACCGTGAAAATCCGCAGAAAAAGATTTTCCTGGAAAATTTATGGATTGCGAATGGTAATTGAGAAAGATATAAATAGATTTATTTTCAAACAATCAAGTCTGCTTTTGATAATAAAAACGTTTTTTTTTTAAATCCTCATAAGCGTTTTTTAAAGCTTTTTTTTTTTTTTCATTTGATATTTCCATTATCAAACATTGGCATTTAAAAAGTTAATTTTCCCCTAAAAATGATTTCTTATAACTAACGGTGTTCTGTAAAGAAGAAACAATGAACTTTAATCGAGTTGTTAAAATATTTTTTAGCGTTCTGCAAAGTTTTTTTTTTAATTTATTGTCTAGTTTTTCTTCATTGCAGAAGATTTCTGTGTTTCCATGATTTTTCATTCTTGCTTCTTCCCGGTACACAGTCAATAAGTCCACGGTATGTTTTCTTTCCTTGTCCTCTCTCAGTTTTAAGATTAGCTTTACTTCTTTTGAAGTTGTAGAAATCAATTCAATATATCATTTTGTAAAAGTTACGTAAAACGTTCTTACTTTTTCCATTGAAAAGTGTTATTAAGACAACCTGAAAGACTGGATGAATGCTCGTTTTTGGTACTATAGTTTAGACATCACCCAGATCAAACCAGGTACTGTCTTTTTGGCAGTTGAGGAGAAAGACAAAACGCTTAAGTCCACCTTCACGTAGAGCAAACTTACTATTCCTTGAAAGGACCGAGCAATTGCGCCACTGTCCCGCAGACGCGTGGTCCGGTAGTTAAAAGATCCGGGAAACACGAAAGCTAAAAACAAGCAAGGAAAAATTCTCCCCCGGTTGTTCCTTCCAGATGAAGAGATGTTTATGGAAGGATGCCATCTAATCCCGACTGATGTAAGCTCGGCCACAAATAACGGGGCACCCGAATTCATTTCCTTAATGCCCGAGACAAGGCAGCTCGGGGCCCTTAAAATTTTATCGCCGCCATACGTTTCGGGCGTGGCGGGGCAGGAGGGGGCGGGGCTTCCGCTCGGCTGGCCGACTCTGCGCTCGCCGACTTGTGAAATCGCGCCGTTTGAGCGGAGGGCACACGTTTCGGCGCCGTTTTTCCGCGCCACTGACCTGTCCGAGTTCCACCTTGCAGGGTTGTTAGGCGGGGGCACTTGACCAGGCTAATGTGCGCCCTTTTACTTGTTTGGCTTCTCTTTTTGTTTTCGCAGCCGTTCCCTTTATGCTCCTTGTTTCCATTTCCAGTTGTTTCTCTCCGGGATCACCGCCCCCACCCCTTTTCCCCTATTTTTATGTCCTTCTTTTGCTTTCTCGACCGGGCCTAGATGGAGACCCTTTTCCATCATTTGCTGTACTTTAGATAACACTAGAGAAAGAAAAACTCGGAGTATTGGTCATAGATTTGATTGTTCTGCGAACATGGCAATTTTTCTACCAAGGTATCCAAAAAGAGTTACAATAAGTTTAGAGTTACAATAACGTATTCAAGGTTTTGAATAAGTACTTCATTCACGACTTTCTTATTAAGATAGTTAAAATTTGCAAACAGATTATTACTTCAAATTTTTAAAATTTCTTCTAAATTTCATCCAGAATTCCCCAATGATCCCGGCAGCACAGCGTTTAACGGCGAAGTTACAGCTGATTTACCACGAGCCACAATGGTCCCTGTCATAAAGAGACAGAATTGTAATGTTTCACCTGAGTTACGTTGTGAGATATTTGTGACATGTTTCACGTAAGTTCACTGCGACGACGGAGTCACAAATAATTTGTGACTGGATCTTCGGGATGTTATCAAGACGTCTCTGCAACATCCCTCGTGATATTGGAGGTAGGTTATATAACTCAAGACTTTTAATACTTTCAAGCAGCTACAACCTGTTGATGACCTTACAGTGACGTTAGTGCTCGTCACATGGCAGGGATCTTTCAAACAACATTCACATAGAGATCCTATTTTAGTCAGTTCTCTTAGGGGAGCTTTAATCACAAGAGTGAATTCATCTTCTGTGGGGATGGCAATCATAACAACCTTCAGATGAAAGAAAAGCTCGTACCAGAATTGGTGATATGGTTTCAAACCAAGAGTTCTCACTCTCGAGCTTCGAACATTCCTCCTCACTGCTCTCCTAATTTGAGTACATTTCACGTCTGTTAGGATGCCCGAAATAAAATATGTTTAAACTCTAAACTAGATAAGTTAAAGCCCCAATTAAGATTTTAAAACACCCCTTTCTTTCGAAACAAATTGAAATTCATAACTCCTCCTAAAGCTGCTTGATTGATGAAAATTTCAATAAATATTAACTGAGAAATTACATATGATCTTGTACACTCTTCATACTTCTATCAAATATTTTTGCAAAGAAAAACGATAACATACACACAGGCTCTACTTCAAAAAATAGTTTAACCTACACATGAAGCCCTAAGCTGCCTTTTCACAGGACGGATCGAACCAGAATTTTAGATATGGTTACTTGAGGTATGCCATCAAGATTGTGATTTTCGAAAGTGAATTTTGAATTCGAATTGCGAATTTTCGAATGTCAACACCAATTTTCCTTGCGTAACTTGATCTGTGTATTAAAAACTACAAATAACGATAGAACTGTTGACGTGAGACGAAAACTGCCTGTTTGAAACTTTTGTAAAGATCGACAATGTTAGGGATAATGACAGCACAAAAGAAGAGGACTTTCTGAGCACTTTGCATAGTTCACAGGAGTAGCTAATAGTATAAGCACCAATCACAAAACATAGGGTGAAAAGTAATGCTTGTGTGAAAAAAGAATTAAAATGTAATGTGGGAAGATTGTTTCTTCAATCTGTTGGGTTGAGTTTGCATATAGCAAATTTCAGTCCATACCAATCATTCCGACACCATTTGTAGTTTTTCAATACGTTCGTCAATTTTCAAAAGGAAAAACTATGTGCTGCGATTTGAAAATTTCGAAATTCTTCCGCTCTTGAAGTACTCGTAAGCACTTCGAGGCAGGGGCGGATACAAGGGAGGGGCGATGGGAGCGATCGCCCCTCCCTTGAGGGACTCTTTTATAGCAGTTTTTCGATTTTGAACTTCAAAAAAGGCAATTTTAGATTGATCTTCGATAATACGATGAGAAGTGGTTGAGATTCGGGGCTGTAGTCTGGAATTCTTTCGAAATTGAAGTCCGAAATATTTGTAACAAACATGTGCTAACCAGAATCTGTGGTAAAAAAAGGGGGCAAATAGAAAAAAAAACCAATCGCCCCTCCCTTGGAACATTTCTCGATCCGCCCTTACTTCGAGGTTAAATTCAACACAGTCTCGGACCTTCGAATAACCATACACAAAATTTTAATTGAATTTGTTTGGCGAATAGACTGATAGGGCTTTTTACATGAAGAAAAAAACTTTTGAACCACTTTGTATTCAAAATTAATTTTTAGCACGTATAATTTGACTTCTATAAGCTGCTAATAATTATTCTCTTATCATGCGTCATTATTATCCATTTGAGAACACCTACGTTTTGTAAGAAGTATCTAGTATTTTGTACAATTAAACTTCCATGCACTGTAAAGAAAAGTACATACTGTTAAAATTCTAAAAGAAGAGTTTGTAACATGGATCTTCGATTGATAGAAGTGTAACGCCACTTAAATACAACAGAAAAAAGTATGTTCACTGGGATTTAATACTGCTTCAACACATTAATTTTTTTATTGTTTGTTTTTTAGCTTGTTGGCATCATTTAAAAAGGGAAGAAAGTCAAAATGTGTACGAATAGAAAGAAAATGCATGTGAAAGTAAAATGTCAAATTGGGAACATAGTAACTACTGGTTGAAATATGTAGTTGATTCGTAAATAAATACATACTTTGATTCAAAGTTGTAGAATATAGGGGGGGGGGGGATCTGAAACATGTTTCAGATGTACAGAAACTCAGCTCACACTAATAAAGACACAATATCACGACAAAGAGCATAAATAAATAAAATAATGTTTACAGCTTGCAGAAGAAAAGAGCTGAGATACTGAGTTACAAAACAAAAATATACGAGTAACTTTCGAATGAAAAAAAAAATGTTGCATATTGAGCTCACGATTGGTGTGTAGACAAATTGTTGTTCAGATTCATTCACACAGTACTGTACATGGAGATTGATTTTTGATATCGATTTAGAACCTCCTGAAAATGTAATTAAGACTTTCATTTGCTGCTTGTTATTCCGAAATATATGAAAATGAGATCATAAAACTCGCAAGATCTCCCTCAATTTAAAACTTTCACTCGACAAATTAGGTTTGCGTACACGTAAATATAATTTGAGACACTCGACACAAAATTCCCTCGCAATTCGACGTGGACGTAATGACATTATGGATGACCACCATCCATCATTGGTCTGCTGTTATTCGGGGCGCTCGGAAATTGAATTCCCAAGATATGAAGTGAGTCGTCTAATCGGTGGGGCGTCTAATCGGCACTGAATGCACGGAGGTGGGCCCTCCTATATGAGCAAGGGACGGAATTTAATTACTGGCAACTTTCGGGCGAAAATGGCTAGAAACCAGTCGCAAAGTTCAAATACGCGTTAAGGGCATTTTTAATTGGCGATGAGCTGGAATAAAAGGGGTGATTGATTTTCTTGGTGTACCGGGAGCGTTCTGAACCATCTAGCTGTACAGATTTTCTGAGCAACAAACGGGCCGTTAATTTGGAGATGGATACCGGCCTTTGACAGGAGCTATGCATCCTATCGAATTTCGTTACAGAGGGATAAATAAAGCATTAACGTAACTACAGATCAGCACATAACCCAATGATTATTTGAACATTTAGTTGAAAGAACATCATAAATTATTTTATTTTTTAACAAAACACCGAAAGGTAAAAACTTGAATAAAGCAGGTAAATATAGTTTCACATACTTCACATTAAACGTGGCAACAAGAATGTTCTTGTTTTTGAGTCTGATCGTTCACCTTGACCTTCAAAAACTCAATTGCTTCACTTTAACTCCCAGTGCGCTAATTTGCATTTATAGGGGTCGCCACATACCTTTTGGCTAGCATATCGTTTTCAAAACGGGAAGTCTATAAATATTTTCATGCTTTTTGTTTTCAATATATTTGAGCCCCCTCCCCCCCCCTTATGTCACAAAGTGTCGCACTTCACCTTGCCCTCCACGCCGTTGTCACATCTCATGCTACTTTTCATAAACAGGTTCTTTGACGAAAATTCGGGCTGTCACACTTCTTGCTACCCCCTCCTTAACACTTGTCACAAACTCACAACTTTACGAACCCCTCCCCCATACCGAAAGCGTGAAATCATTTGTAAACAGCCCCAAACAATAGCTTATTCAAAAACTTTTTCCAAGGCGAAAACTAAACTCTTTGTTTATTTTCACTCTTAAATTGATCAAGGAAAAAATTTTGTTAAAACATGTCATTTTTTCATTCTTCAAGTTATATACCTCTATGACAAAATTTGAAACATGGCATATAAATGCATTACTGTAATGCCTAGTAAATATCGTTTATAACACTACGTAATAACACTTACTTCAGTTTTCAAAATTTAGTTCATCTCTAATTCATCTAGATAAAAGTACACGAAACAAGATTTTAAATAGGCCAAACACAAATCACGGTGTAACACAAGCTACGCAATGGGAAGACTCATGAAACTTCATCTTCGTACGTCGCAGACTTAAACCTTTGCTTTTCCACCGAAGAAAAATGTATATAATAGCACAGAGGTTTAGAATAGCTTTAGTATCCGAGGTCCAACTTCTTCAGCTCTCCAATATTAGTGGTCTTCCTCTAAACGTGGATTTTTTCTGAAGAACTCAAGAACTTTCTCAGCCAGTCAGATTTCTGGAATGCATCAAGAATCTTCAAAAGGTTATATGTAACAATAAAAGCCTGGCCTGACTCTTGCGAGGAAAGTTACCTTGTTTTATCTGGTAAAAAACAGGAATGTTCCTGAAAAACTAAAAAACATTTTCATGAAATCCAGTAATTATGTCTACAAAATGTGAGGAAGACTTATATCTATTTTCAATACAAAAATAGAAAGCTACAAGATACGAACTTAGAATCAAGGAAGAACTGCAAGAAAATATCTATTAATCACAGCATCCTGAGAAGGCAGTTTTACACTTATTGTGATGATCGTCAGTCTAGGATAACCGTAACAGAGCTGAAGGCACAGTAAAACCTTATAAAGAAGCTGAGTGTAATGTACACCAGAAAGTATTTTAACACACCAACAAAGGGTCCGCAGACATAGTACTGGTTCCACCTCTTCGAAAGTTGAAGAGAAAAGCACTTGGATGGTATTTCGTCTCTTTTTACTCTAGCTTTCTTTACTTTTTAAGGCGGTTCAGTATCGCGTTCCAGGACCTTCCTGTATTTTTTAAAAATATGTTTAGCTACTAAGATTTACTCAGCTCCTTTATAACTTTTTTCTTCGTTTGCCTTCAGTTGTATTATGGCTTTACTGGCGAACTCAAACCGAGGACGAAACTGCAGCCCTCAGACACAGAACCACCAATATGATTTTCAATAACTAGGTTATCAGTTTCACAAATATTTATTTGAATATTTCCTATAATTTAGAAATTATATTACAGTAATTTCAAGAATATTTTATAATATTTAAGGTATTGTTTTATAAATTTCAGCATCAAATTTGCCTGTAAAAAATGCTTTCCTTTCTTCACCAATCCTAGATAGTATGTTTCTGTTTGTATTATTCACAGCTGATTTCATTCCTATCAGCCAAAACAGCAAAATCCAAAAGTACACAAATATGTATATATACAGAGTCATCGATGCCACATTCTTAGTCTCAGCTCTCATTCTTAGCTTCTCCTTCGAATGTGCGGATTTTCACCCAAGGCGTTGTATACAGCACACGATACAATTTGCATAAGGCTCCTTAGCTTCCGAGCAGGAACCATAGTTTTCCGACAACGTCCCAATTCCGCTGTCAAGTCTGCCCCAGACATCTTGATCCCTTCATTTCACTCGAGAGGCCAACCAGCCGAAGATAAATTCAATTCAGGGATCCAATAACCCATGTCTCTTCTTTTCCTCTCTCGGCTTCGACTGTTCCAATTTCCTGGACATGACAGTTCCTCATCAGACGAGGAAATTTCTCTTTTTCCCGCTTATCTGCCCCTTCTCGAAGGAAGTATCCCAAGCGAAAGTAAAACTGTGTTCGAAAAAAGGAACGTCCCCCCCCCCTCTCCGGAATTCTCCTCTCCCCTTTAATATTCGCCCCTTGCTCTTGACATGTGATTTTTGGAACAAGTTTTTATGGCTCAGGCGGTGATACACGCCGATGCTTGGTATTGCGTTGGATTTGCGATCGCTTTCGATTTGGGGGCAGCCGGATCTAATGAACAAAGAGTTCGATTGCAGGAACCGAGGTTCAGGTGAACTTGTGTATTTCTTTGTAAACAAAAGGTATGAGCAAATACCAGAATGATTTTTTAGGGAGGAACAACAATTTTCTCAAAACAGCTATTATTTTTATCATAAAAATGATACATATTTTGTAGATGTGCAATGAGTTACCGCCCATAAGCCAGGGCTGAGGCAGAATTGTAGCAAATGCACTCACAGCTCAGAGCTGTGAGTGCATTTGCTACATATTTTGTAGATGTTTAGCATATATATTTGTGTTTTTTATGGTAAAAATTATTACTTTTACAGACGTTGTTCCCCTATTCCTTTCTTTCTTTCCCCCCTCCCGCCGTTCCTTAGAATACATTTAATGTTTCGTAAGATTTTTTATATTTTTTTGATAAGCAAATAAAGTCGTCCTGAGATCGGATCCACCTTTTGATTTTGGAGAGGGTCTTATATTGGAATTGGAATTGGGAGTCAAAATACTATTTTCAAGTTAAAATTAGGAGTCTAAGATGAATTTTTCGAACAAATAGTTTCAGGTTGTATTTGGTCGCTTAAGGGGCACGTCATGACGCCAACGGATCCGTTCAGAGGTAAAAGTGCTTACTATCTCGTATACAGATACTTAATCTCAAGTAAAAATAATTTTCTTTCAATTAAAAAAGAAAAACTGTTGCTCATTATGTAAACAATATCGAATTCATTTTTTCCAACTGCTAAGCAAGACATTTCAATATTTTTTTTACAATTTTCCTAGCACTTTTTTACAGATTTTTTTTTTTTTAAGTAGCAATTTTAAATGTAAATGTGTAAAAAAATATAAGTAAACTTTTTACATTTAGGATGCAATATAACAAGATGTGTAAAAGGTAGGATTAAGTGGTTTATACAGTTGTTTGTTTTTTGAAAAACATAAAATCATCCAAGAAAAAACTTCGTGACTGCGGATTTACTTCGTAATTTTTACGTTTCCAACAACTGACCCAGGCAGATCCAAACAGTACATTTTATATTCTCTCTAATTTTCTTCTTTTTTCTACATTGCAGAAGTTATAATTTCCAATTTCATATATTTTATGAATTCTTAATTTGGGAGAATCTTTAGTTTTAATGAGAGTCAAGTTTCATCATGACTAGGAAATAATGCTTGCGCATACACGGAGTTAGTGCTTAGAGCTAATGTATCATGAAAACACAAGATAAATTATTCTTATTATTATTTTTTTTTTCAACTTCTAAAGTTTAATTTGAATTATTTTTGCGTTTACGCACTTGAAAATGTTCAAAAAAAAAAAAAAAACTTATATCTCTTTTAAGGATCATAAAAAAATGTTAACTTGTCATTTTTTCTTTGATTCGTCAAATTTAATTTTAAATATTTTCAACTTAAGGGTCAAAAACTATTTTTAATATGAAAAAAAAATCTTATAAATAGCAATCATTTTTAACTTTTAAAGTTCGAAAATCAATCAGTCCAAATGACGCAATAAGTTGCAGAAGGAAATTTCCCTGCATTAGCACTGCGTTGGCAGAGAAACTACATTTACAGAGTTCGAAAAGGACAAAAGACTTAAATGAAATAAAAATTATTTTATACAGGTAAAAATAAATGTGTATAAAAATTCAAGCAATTACAAAATAGGCTACAATCAAGAAAATATTTTTTTAAGCCCACAAATTACAAAAACATGTGCCAAACTTGTAAAAAAAAATTTAATGAAAGTTGAATCTTCACACAAAGTATAATGTGAAAACCGTTCAAAGACCTTAAATAATTAACTTAAGAGGGGCTTGGCAATGCAAGTCCAGTTCATTTTTTGATAAATATTGCTCTATTTATTTCCTAGATAAATGTCGCTGTTCAGAACCTTTTAAAGTGTTTTCCAAAATTAGCAAAATTGGGCTAAGGATATGAATCAGGAATAGACGGAGAGGATGGAGGACACGTGATCTAGTAAATGATCTCCAGTTATGACCCCGACAGAAGAATGACGTTTATTTATTTATTTTAAAAATTAATTCAAGGAAGCGAAAAAATGTAAATCACAAAAATATTAAATTTAAAGAAACTATAAACACATTAAATGCAACCTATGTGTAACAGAAAGATATGAGTCAATTCTTAAAAAGACGTACTGAACAGAATATAATATTTAATGAAATGGAAAATCCGAATTTAAAAGTGTGTGCTGTTATTTGGCTATTTTTACCTACGCACTGCCGTCTTTGCTCAACACTAAAAGATTCAATCACACCTTAACGAACTAAAAATTTCATATGTTTATATTGTTAAAAAGTACAGTTCCTGTTGTTTATTTTTTGCGTAATACAGGATGTTCATAAAAGATATCCAGAGTTAACTGACAAACGTTATGAGTTAGTTAACTTTGAAGGATTTAGTAACTCATCAAATTTTATTACTTTAGTTTCAGTTAATTTTTTCAACACTAGTTATGCTACACGTAAGAAACCAAAAAAATTCCATACAAGGCGATGTGTAGTGTGACATTGCCTTATCTGGAACTATTATTCATCAGTTGCTTGATATTGAGACAGAGAAAAGTTTTATTTATATTCTCAGTAAGATGGAGTACCACCACCACCCCGCTTCTGTTTGACGAAAAACATTGGATGGTCGATTCAGAAACAAGTGGACCAAAAAGAGCTGAACCAATTTCTTGGTCTCCAAGAAGCTCAGATAGAGTTGCGTTAGACTTTTTTTGGGGGGGTTGGGGATGTCAGGTGTTTTGTTCAAGCGGAAAAAGTTCAAGGTTAAAACAATCACACACAAAAGATGATTACTTGTGTGAAAAACACTACTCACAGACATGCTGAACAGAACGTGAAAACAGGTTGAACACCGTTTGGTTTAGGCTAATTAGGGATTTTAATCTGGAGCCGATTTTCATTCCGCGGGATTTTGGGATTAGGTGGTGCCAATCTTGTGGGATACGGGATAAAGCAGGATTAATTCAACTCCTTTGAAAGTTGAATGTGAGTGTCTTTTTTTTTTTTTTTGAATCAGGAGCTGATATAAAACAGGGACTCACCACTAGTAAATTTTCAAGATTGAAGTTCAAAAAAGATATTTTTAGCCTAATTTGAGGCTAGCGGAAGGGTAGTTTAAGGCTTTCCTCGGGATACGCTTCGCAATTGAAGTCCAAAACATATGAGGTCAACATTTGTGCTCCAAGATGTCTAGGTCAACATTTGTGTAGTAAAGGATAGTAAAATCTATCGCCCCTCCCTTGAAACGTTTCTAGATCCGCCCTTGTCTAGAATTAGAAAATGCTACTTTTATTACTTTAATTGCTTTTATTGCGAATTCAATTTAAAAGTTGTCAGAACATTACAAAGTCATCGTCAGATAAGCAACACTCGTTAGCAGTGGAAAAGTAGGTTCCAGTGTACCCAATGTGTCATCATGCACTCGAAATTTTTTTTTGTACAAATAGCAGTGAGCTTGAGGGGGAGGGGGTCTTCAGTAGATTTTATAAACATTAAATGTTAGCACTTCGCAGTTGATTCCCACGAAAACCACCTTCTTCTCAAAAATACTTTTATTTTCTGAAAAGAAGCATTTTTTGTCTTCGCTGATGGGGTGCAGCTTTCGAACGATAAGCACCAACCATAGATTTTGTGTTGCTGAATCGACTTCAACTCTCATGGCGAGTTCCTTTGCTTCTTCACTAGGGTCGATCATTGTTATTGCAGTTTCACGTGCATTCGGTTCGTTAGAATGTACTAAATGCTAATTGGTTCTCCAAGTTGCAATCTCAGTAAAATGTGTGCTAGATATTTTCTCTGGTTTCGTTTCTACACTGCATTATGACAAAACATTCAAAGTCTTGAGCAAAAGAAGTATGAATGTTGTACGGCACTGCTCATATTTGGAATTCTATCGCATCTAACATACTCATACTTAATGCTGTGGAATATGTACGTTAATTCACTCTGAAAATTTAGGGTGAAATTTGTAGTTATAAGAATGTGGTCCCGGCACAATGACTTCAAATAGAGATTTACAGTTCAAAGGTAGAAATTATGTTAATTGTTTTATTGCATTCTTTTCGGAGATTGATATTGAGCCCGCTTCAGTAGTTATACATTTTTGAATACGTTCCTCAAGCTCACAGACACTTTCTAACATTGCAATTCTGCTTCTCTCGTGTGTTTTGTAATCTCATAATACGAGGCGTATTTTTAAAGTACCGTTTCGGTTTTAATTAAAAACAGGCAAAGCAGGGCCTGATTAAGATATCAAGGGGCCCTAGGCCAAATACCTTTTTTGCCCCCCCCCCCCCCCCATAATGAATCTTTTCAATTTTGAGCATGGGATAAAACAAATTTAGGCATTGACTACAACAATTTTAGCCATTTGGGGGCCCCTAAATTGTGGGGGCCCTAGGCCGCGGCCTAGTTGGCCTATTCAGTAATCAGGCCCTGGGCAAAGGTGTCTTTATATTTTTTTACATGAAAGCCCATACCTTAAACTACGTAATTGCCAGAATAGAAAGGCAATTATCATGTCCTACAATCAACTTTTGAAGTCCATCTTCAAAGAAATATGCCGCTTACTTTGTCAGCCACTGCATTAGTATCATTCTGACATCACCATCATTGTCGTGGCACTAGCCACCGAGGTGCTGCTTCAGATGCAAAAACAAGTGGTAGTCACTGGATACTAGATCTGGGCTGCTTTTGGACAAAATCTTCTTTAATGACCGAAGATCGACCACTCCGTTACTTGTTGTGCATGCACATTAGACTGACCATCTTTGAGCGCTCGGACCCAAATCCTAACCATTCCATTGCTCATAATGGTTTCACGATGTACTGAAGAAATCTTGCGATGAATATCGATAGCTTTCTACCCTTTTGCAGTTAAAAAACAAATTACCGCACGTACCTCAAAGTCTTCGGTACTCTCAATCGTTGGATGGATTTTGAAGCTGATTGTAAGTTTGTATGATAACATTAAATGGCAATTATGTAGAAAAGTAGTTTAAGGTGTGGGCTTCCATGTAAAAAAAATTGCAAGGATATTTCTGTCTGTTTTTCATTTACATCAAAACGGTAATTACTTTAAAAGTACGCCTTGAACAGTTTGTTAATTTTTTTCTCTCAGGACAGTGATTTTCATGGTATCCCTTTTTAAGAATGATTTACGAAGACATTTACTAATTTTAAACATGCTTCATAATGGTACGTTTGAAAATTGACGCTCCTAATAAGAATTCCAATTCGCTCTTAGTATACCCACTGCTCTGTGTTTGCCTTTTTCTCAAATGATAAGTCGCGTCGACTGCATCATCATTTTGATGTTTATCACATAATTCACAAACTAGGGCTCCGACATCGAAGGCAAACCATCGATGTTTCAAGACATCGATGTTTAAAAATAAGGACACCGATGGTATTGATACATCGATCAAAAAACATCGATGTTTTCAAACATCAATGTTTCAAAACATCGATCTTTTATCTTTAATTTCTTACACATTTTAATGTACAGTTGTTATTCAATTACTCCCCATTACAAGCGCCTTTTTATATCACTCAATTAGATGCATCTTTTGTCTCCTGGAAAAACATCAACCGCAAGATAACGATGTCAGTTAAGAAAACTTTTTCCAGTGAAATATATATTGCAACTGTTGATAATCAGTGTAACTTTTTTCTGTCACATATTTTTATGAAACATTTTTGTTGTTGAAATGTGAAACATCATCGAAAAGAATATCAAATGCAAAACAACGATTTTTAAAAATCATTGACGGTAAATCATCGTTGGTTATTAAAAAACAATCTTTTTTTCAATTGAGTAGATATTGCAACTAGTGGTTAAAGAAAGATGACTCTTTTTATTGCATATTTATATTATTTTTCGTTGAAATGTAAAAAGGACATCGAAAGAAGAAGGAAAAAGAACACTGAACAAGAAACAGCAATAATTAAAAGACATAAGAAAAAAAAAACGCGAAAGCAAATTTGAGATGTTTCAGAAACATCAAAGACAAAACATTCATAACAATTATAGAACGTTTTTCCCAATGAGGTTAATATTGCAACTTTTGATTAAAAATGAAAACTTTTTAATAAGTATCCCTATCGTGGATTTTTATTTGAATTTCTTTGCTGGGATATAAAACATCGACATCGAAAACAACATCGAACCTAAAACATCGATCTTGGAAAAACATCGACCCTGAAACATCGATGGTAAAAACATCGATGTTCTTACAAAAACATCGATGTTTCCGAAACATCCACATCGGTGTCGCAGCCCTAGCACAAAGCATTTCCTGCTCTTTCAAGTATTCAAGGAAAAGGAGGTGAGTCATAGTTCAGATGATACTTGTGAAATTTTGCTTTGTATTAACGGAAAATATAAGTAAAAAAAGTTTTTGCGCTAGTAAATATCTTTCAGGATAATGCTCTTAATCCCAGGTACTTTTTGAAAATGAGTTCTGTACGCTCCAATGTGTTATGCTACCTGTAAATCCGAATGATAAATGAGATTGCACCCTTTAGCACCCACCCTGGACACCAGTCAAAAATGGAAAATGTGAGGCAAATTCTATCAAGATAAAGAAATAAGTCCTTGTTACAAAATATGTATAAGAAAAGTATTAAAACATAAAATAAACACATTCTATTTTGTGATTAAGTAATACCTTTTGTTTTTCTTTCGTTCTCTTTCTTCACGCTGTTCTCTTTTTGTTACATTGATTGCTTCGGTACATAATTTTGCCACGGTAGAAAAGCTATTGCTGATTTATTTATAATGGTTTCATTTATTTGACAATATTTAGTGTTTATAACAGTTTTTTTTTGGTGGAATTGTGCAACAAATTTTTGCTTTTTACATTTTGTCTTGTTTGTTTTGTTAATCTCCTATTTTTACAATTTAAAGTTTTCTCTTCCACCTTATTTTATTTTCTTGGATGACTTTTCCTCTTAAAGCTCCCATTACGTCGCATTGAAAAAGGAGTTTCTTGTAACCCCGAAACCAGTGGCGGCTCCAGAGGGGGGCCATGGGGGCCATGGCCCCCCCCCCGAGAGCCAAGGGTTTTTTTTTTTTTTAGTGATTCTTTAAAATTAATTTAACGTTTTCTTGAATTTGATATTGGAGAAAATTTTCATATTTTATTCTGGTCACTTCCGATCAATCGAAATCTGGTCAGTGGCGCCTCCCGGAGGAGGGGGGGGGGCATGCCCCTCCATCGAGCCAAAATGATCTTTTTAATACAGAATAAAGTTGATTTAAAAAAAAAATCCCATTAACGTTTTCTTAAATTTTATATTAGAGAAAATTTTCAAATTTTTTTATGGTCAGTGGCACCTCCCGGGGGAGGGGGGCCATGCCCCTCCATCGAGCCAAAATGATGTTTTTTTAATACAGAATAAAGTTAATTTAAAAAAAATCCCATTAACGTTTTCTTAAATTTTATATTAGAGAAATTTTTCATATTTTATTCTGGTCAGTGGTGACTCCCGAGGAGGGGGGCATGGGGGCCATGCATCCCCCTTGAGAGCGAAAATGATCTTTTTAAATACAGAATAAAGTTGATTTAAAAAAAGTAAATTCCATTAACGGTCTCTTAAATTTTATATTAGAGAAATTTTTCATATTTTATTATGGTCGGTGGTGGCTCCCGGGGGGGGGGGGCATGGGGGCCATGCCTTCTCTCCCTCGAGAGCCAAAATGATTTTTTTAAATACAGAATAAAGTTGATTTGAAAAAAAAAAATCCATTAACGTTTTCTAAATTTTTATATCAGATAATTTTTTTATATTTTGTTCTGGTCACTTCTGATCGAGTTCTGGTCAGTGGCGGCTCCGGGAAGGGGGGGGGGGGGGCATGCCTCTCCCTCGAGAGCCTAAATGATTTTTTTTTAAATACAGTTGATTTTAAAAAAAAATCCCACAATCGTTTTCTTAAAATGTTTATTAGGGAAATTTTTCACATTTTATTCTGGACACTTTCACTTCCGATCAAAGTCTATTCTCTGTTCCGTATTCATCCAAAATTAATACATGAATCATTTGGACTCAGTGGCGGTTCCAGGGAGGTCCATGACGGTGATCCCCCCTCCCCCCTTTCTCCCGTGCATAATCGAGTATATTCTTTTTTTTTTAGAGAATAGAGTTGATTATCTAAAATTACATTCGCAATATCTTAACTTTTATGAAAGTAATTTTTTATGCTTTATTCTTGTCTCTTCTGATCGAGATCTGGACTCCGGTCATTTAAATTTTGACCAACGTTTTTGGAACCACCTGTACGCTTCTTTTTCATTTTTACTTAGAATTGCTTTTATCACATTGCGAACTTAACAAGTCAAGTGACAGTGACGTTATTCATCTGGTTGGATGGTTTCGCTTTTCGACTGCGGGCGCCTTCGGCGCAGAGCTTGGAATATCGTTGGCGTTAGCACAGGGGTGGAAACAGGTTTTCATTCAAAACATTGTTATTAGGGCTGCCGTAATCGATAAAAGGTGCCAAGTAATACATTTTTTAAAATTTGATTCTCGTTTTCTCGTAAAAAGTTTTATAATCATCATCTCTGACACCTGTGGCATGTTATTGGATTTTCTTTTGAAGAATCCAATCTTCATTGGGATAACGGAAGAAGAAAAAAAAAACTTTGCAATGAAAAACTAGTACAAACTGCAATGCAGCTCCACTGTGGAACCAAATGTATGACGTCACTGGTTTCGTTTCTTAAGGAGGGCTTTTTTGTGCATGGGGTTTTAAAAAATTCATTAAAAATCAATCATTGTGTTTAAAAATTCGGCGATGGTAAATGTTGCAGCTAAAACGCTCTTAACAATATTTAATACTACTTTAGTATCTAATACAAAGTAAGAATATTTAATAAGTTGATACTTCCCTATTATAATCACACTAAACGCGTGGGGAGGGGGGGGGGAGAGTGTAAACAAAATAAAATCTAAGTTATGTTTTCACACTGAAAAATGGTCCGTTTTTGAAGATAAATAATTTTAAAACATTCCTGCTAATAGATTTTATTTTCAAAAACTATCGGGATAATTTTTGTTTAAATTTCCTTTCAGTAACGTAACAAGCAATATGCATATTTAAATATTTCAGCATTTAACTTTGAAAATTACAAACACCATAATTTGTTAATATTAATGTGAGATGTTCTATTTTCAGAACATATCAAGTACGAAACCAAAATACGACAACCAAATTGATACATATTTCCAGAAAACTTCGGAGCAAAATGTTGAGAGCACCTTACTTGACAGACACTCAATTACATCTGCAGCAAATAAAGTGCATGAAAGTGATATGTTAAATTCCCAAAATTCATCTTCTACTGAGCCGAGTACTACATGTGCTGTAACTGCACAAGGTTGTTCTGCATCTGTATCAACTAGTCTAGAGCAAAATTATGATATAGGGCTTCACATAGGAAGTCATATTGATAATTACACAAAGTTTGGTATTTTAAGAAAACATTGGGTGCCTCCGAAGGACTAGTCATTTCCTTTTTCACTACATAAGAAGGGTGGAAAGGATGTTAGAAGATTTTTAGGCAGGAATCATTTAGACAGTAAGCACTGGCTTGTACTTTCAGATGAACATAAAGGGCTTTACTGCAAATACTGTGCACTTTTTTCGCATGAACTTTGTGGCCACAATAAAGGCGTTCGCGTGCAGTCATTCGTGACTAAACCTGTGAAGTCATTTGCCAAGCTTCTGGGTAAAGATGGCTTATTAGAGTCGCACGAAAAAACTGCATATCACCAACAAAGTATAGATGCTGGGAAGCATTTTGTAAAATCATATTTATCTCCAAAAGAAGCAGTAGTAAATCAAGTAATCAACTATCGTCTTCAGCAAGTGGCTGAAAACCGTCAAAGATTAAAACCTATAGTTGAAACCCTAATATTTTTGGGAAGACAAAACATACCTTTACGGGGTCATCGCGACGATGGTAAATTATTAATAAATGAGGAACAAAATCCCATTAATGAAGGGAACTTCAGAGAATTACTAAAGTTTAGAATATTGTCAGGTGACAATTTGCTAAAAACCCACATAGAAACAGCTTCAGCAAGGGCTACTTATATCGGAAAAAATACGCAAAATTTGCTTATAGAATGTTGCGGTGAAGAAATAAGGAGCAAGATACTTGCTAAAGGAAGCAGGCTGCTACGGGATTATGTTCGATGAAACCACAGATTTATCTCATACGGAGCAGTTATCGTTAACATTAAGATATGTTTATAACGGAGAAATTCGGGAAGAATTTGTAGCATTTATAGATGCTCATGATTCCTTGCAAGAACTCGGTGAAAACGTTGATGAACCAAAGATCACCGGTGAAACACTCGGAAAAATTGTTGTTAAGCTCATGAAGCAACTGTCTCTAGACATAAATAGCTGCGTGGGTGTTGGTACAGACAACTGCAGCGTCATGTCTTCCGAGCTCCGAGGTGCAGTTTCAGTTATATTAAAAGAAGCCGTCCATGCCGTTCGTTGCCCATGCCTTAATCACTGTCTCAACAATTCTATATCCAAATCTAGCAGTGTGCAAAGTATTAGAAATTTAGTTGGAACAGTCAAAGCAGTTGTGGAATTCTTTTCATTGTCCGCCAAAAGGAACTTGGTTCTGAAAAATTCTCTAAGGCAAAGGAACTTGGATCATGAAGAGTTTAGGGGCATACAATTAGTAAGTTTGTGTGAAACAAGATGGGTCGACAGACAAGACAGTGTCATCAAGTTTAGAGAAGCTCTTCCATACATAGTTAAATCTCTGGAATCTATCGCAGACTGGAAAGACGTGAACAGCTCAACAAAAGCCAGTTTATTGCTCAAGTCTATTTGCGATGCTCAATTTATTTCCGCTTTACTTTCATTAATTGATGTACTTCAACACACTTTACCTTTAAGTAGAATGCTTCAAGCTCCTACATTGGATGTGAAAAAAGCATCAGACTTAATATTGGACACTACTATAATTTTAGAACAAAAACGAGAAAACTGCGATGAGTTATTTGAGGCAATTTTTTCAGAAGTGAAAGAATTCTGCTCCAAATTTGACATTGATATCAGTCTTCCTCGTTTAGCAGGACATCAGCGGAACAGAGCAAATTATACAACAAGTAATCCTGAGGACTATTTCAAGAAGTCCATATACATCCCTCTACTAGACAATGTGATTTGTGACGTTAAGTCACGATTCCCAAATGAAACTTTACAGTGTTTTGGACTTCGTTTGCTTGTGCCAAGCGAAACATGCCAAATGTCTGATGTGCTGTTAAAGCAGAAAAAAGAAGAACTGACAAAAATGGTTGAACAATTTTCAACAATACTTGGGCTCGAAAGAACTAAGCTATCTTTAATTGAAGCTGAATTTGATCTGTGGAGGGCGAAATGGAAGAGAGAGCAGCTAAACCACATTGGAGAACTACCTCGGACAGCCCTAGAATCACTTGAAGCTTGTGATGAGGACATTTATCCTTCAATTTTCGCCTTATTAAAGATTTATTGTTCTTTACCTGTAAGTGTAGCATCCGCCGAGAGATCGTTTTCAACCTTACGTAGGCTGAAAACTTGGTTGCGAACAAGAATGACTGAAGAACGTTTATGTGGCCTTTGTTTATTGCACACGCATAGGGAAGTAGAACTAGATGTTGATCGAGTAATTGACAGATTCGCAAACTCAGGCAATAGGAGGCTAGAGTTTGTAATTTAACAATTCTCAGTTGTAACAAATTACATTATCAGTCTCGCAAAAAGAGGCAAATTATTGAACACTTGTTTTATGTTCCTGCTAATTTTCCTTTTACATTTTTCTGTTATTTCTTGCACATTACTCGCTTCTCACTTTCTTATACAAAAAATAATTTTCTATGCAATATGTCTAAAAAAAAAAAAGATTAAATTTTTGAAGATAAATCTTCAAAAAATTTTAGAATATTTTTCAGAAACGTTTCTTACGCCTCTAGGTTCTTTATTTACATTTATGCATGATACAATATGTGTTATGTCAAGATTAAAATATGTCATAAGAGATAAAGTTTCTTTCTCTTTTTTTTCATTGTGCAATATTGTGTAACTGCTTAGCATCTCAAATATAATGTATATATATATATATATATATATATATATATATATATATATATATATATATATATATATATATATATATATATATATATATATATATATACATACACATATTATACAGAATTGGTAAAAGTTCCAAAAAGGGAAAATATAAAACATATAGATTCAAAAATTCACAAAATATCAAAATACAAAATATATTTTTCATTTTTGTGATTTTTGTTATTCGTTTTTTGTGTGTATATATATATATATATATATATATATATATATATATATATATATATATATATGATGGAATGATGGCCCCCCCCCGAAAAGTTGCCCTGGAGCCGCCCCTGCCCGAAACACATGTCTACAGATATATGCAAATTTTATGCGATTAAATGTTCATTAATCGTGCTTCATTTTTCCAGCACTAAGAAAATTTTTTGCAGTTGAACTTCGCTAAAATGAGTCCCAAGAGACCAAAAAAAACCCATTCGTCAAAACCGCAGTTTGTCTTATCCGACAAAAAATATGAAGGAGATCGGAAATGCAAATCGTCTTAAACGTGCTCGGATTAACGAGGTTCGACTATTCAATTCGCACTGGCTTTAATTCGTCCTGTGAGAATTTCATACAGGATTGTAGTGGCGCCATCTATTTACTTTAGTGAAAGTTAATTATAATTTGACCGACTCATTTCTCTTTTCCTCTCCTTCCCATACTTTAGTGAAAGTTAATAACAATTTGACCGACTCATTTCTCTTTTCCTCTCCTTCCTACCTTCTAATTTGTGGTGCTGTGAAATACTGAATGAATACTACAAACTGCAAAGGTTGAATTGCAACAAATTTGACGATTCTTGATTTAGGTTCATTTAGAAATCCCTTTTCATCAATTTGGATGAACTTAATGGGAAATAATTGGGAAAAGGATAATTTTGCTATTGTGGTGTTGTACTTGATTTTGCACTATAATAAATCGTTTCTAAATCAAACAAGAACATTTTTTAGTTTAAAAACTTCTTAAATCATGAAAGAAAAATTAACACATGCAATGAAAACAAATCTTAATTTTAGAATTAAAAATATCTATTGTTTTCAATTTGTTTTAAGGGAAGTTAAAAAAAAGCTATTTTTCCATACTTGCTTGCCATCAATTAAATTAAAGTCATCAATTGAAGTTAACACATAGGTTAACTTCCCTCTTCGGTGATTTCACCCCCCCCCCCCCCACCCCACTCCTCCTCGAATGTTGCAGAGCAATCCTCGATATTAAAAAAAAAAAAACCTCTAAAATGATTTCCTCAAAAAAAGTCAACAGCAGTCTACACCATACCTCTGCCCTGCCTCTGCTCCCTTTCAGCAATCCTGGTTTACGATTATAGTCAGTTTTAATTAATTTGACAAGAAATTGACTTAATTAAGCTATATTTTACAACTGAGATGACTTTTAAATCGAACATATTACACAGTTGTCACATACGTAACGTTCTTTTGTTACACACGTAACAGAATGTATTAATTTTTTATTGAAAAAGTAGGAGCTGAAGAAAAAAAAATTGTATGGAATACTTACTTAATATATATAGGCACATGTAAGAAAAAACGTAATTCACTTCCCTTTCAGAATTTCACAGGAAATTGCAAAATTAAATGTAGAGCAGCTTATTTACAGATATTTTGTATTTATTTATTTCAACGATTAAAAAATTAAAACGTGAATAAATTTGGAGGAACGGGAAAAATTCAAACCTTTTTATCTCAAAATTAATGACATTAAAAGTTATCTTTTAACACCGAAAATGTAAGAAAATCTCAAAAGCTCCTAGTATATAGCTTTTTGTTTGCTTGAGCAAAATTTCCAATTTCGTGAATATTAGTAATGTGCAAAGTGTTTCAAGAAAAATCTGTTTGCATTTTACGGTATAAACTATTTGATTTCCCAGATGCACATGAGTTTTGTGAGTTTTATTTTCTGCTACACATTAGAAATTTAGATATTTCTCTCGACAATCTCGAAATACTCATATAGCTACTAGCGTGTATGAACGAAGAGATAAGATTCCAAATTTCCCTCCATGTGGGCACAATGTCTTCATCATTCATATTCGTTGGATACAGTTGACCCTAGAGATTGGTTTCCCCCAGGCCGCGTGTAGCAGTCGGCCTTGACAGAACAAACGAGATACAAGGAATCTAAGAAAGGTTACATAACTGTTTAGTATTCAACGCTGTGAACCATGACACCATGGTGGGTTTCAGCAACATTTTAAACATTTGCTTTGAAACTGTTTTCGGCATTTCAGAAGAAAGGGATTGTCAACTGTGCAGTTTAGTTTCTCTTAAAATTTGACAGATGACTTCGAAAATGCCTTGTAAATGATTGTTTATGGTTTGTAACCATGGTTCTAAGCAGTGCTGAATCTACCGTGGAAAAAACTTGAAATTGCTGCCTTTACCCATTTTCGGAATGTTTTTATATCAAGTTTCTACGAAAACAGTAAAACTGAAATGAAGTGAATTTTGCAGCAATTGCCGCCCGAAGGCAAAGGCTTTTCCTTAGTCCCCAGATCTACCCAAAGGGTAGATCTGGGGACTAAGGAAAAGCCTTTGCCTTCGGGCCTATTGCTCGTTTTCTAGGTCATTATCAACCTCTCCATTTTGATATAAAAATATCTAACTCTCTACTTGCACTCATGCAAGAAAATAATATATGTGTGCAGGGGCTGGTATGTGAATAGACGATGGGTGTTTTCTGACATTCATTTTAGTATTCTATTTCCTACGCAGGGCGATGGAAAAGTTGAAACTCTTTGGAAATATATTGGTAGCTTCAACCAAAGACTTGTAATTTTTAACAAAGATCCTTCATCGTAGGGCTAACCACCTCCTGTTTCAGACGCATTCTTAATTTGCATTTATTTTTTTCACTTTATTTTTTCTAACCATTTGTCTTTGCTTTATTTCATTCATTTGCTACTACTAATAAATATTTATTTATATTTTTTAATGAAAGTTGTAGCACGCATATATTTTTTTTTCGCCCCTAACTTTCTCGCATGGGGAGAGGAGGGGTCCTAAAAGAGGTTCGCATTTCACGCAGTGTTGGCCGCCTAATGGACTGTGCATCCACCCAATCGTTGCCATAGAAACGGCGACAGGCCTCATTGATGGACGCGATGTTGTTGAATTAATAACTACGTTTGTCGTTCAACACTCGCTATTCACGTACTAAGGGAGTGTGGAAAAGAGAGGAGGTTTTTAATGGTTAATCTCTTCAAGACTTTTCAATTTAAATCTTACCACTATTCTTAGTATGTGAATGTAAACGGAACACGTTACCCGTGCACCGTGTGTAGCCTCTTTAAGCAGCCCAGGATGAAATTTTTGGTTGTTGTGTCAAGCCCCCCCCCCCCCGCCCCCAGTCTTTCCTTCACCCAGGAGCAAACTCTGGCCACGCAAGTGCATAAAGGCATAAGAAAATAGTTATCTCCATGATCAACAAAGATGTATAGACAAACCTCTTCAAATTTACCTTCCCTTTTATGGGCTCATTAAACTACCAGACGCTATGAGAGTTACTGACTGACATAAATTGATTTATTTAAAAAAGAGAAATCAAGAAGAAACTGTCTTTTTCCTAGTCACTCAGACGAAATGGATGTCACAAATTCATCTTTTTTCTTGTTCCAAAAAGTATTAAAATGTCTTTACCAAATTCGACACACAACTTTCTCGACTCAGGGCCAACGAAAAGCCATGTCAGTCTAGTCGGAAACTAGGGGCTCAGCTCTTAGAAGTTAGCGAGTATAAATTTCATAAGTTTTATGGAGGGACGGGAGGGGGGGGGGCAAACAAAATGACAAGGGGCCGTCTGGGCACTCGGCAACCCTGTTCTCACTGACTTATTGTGTTTATTTTGCTTAATCACTTTCACTGAAGGATTTCAATCATAGTCACTGGTTCTGCAGAAGTATCTCCTCAGAAATAAAACAATCCTCGGAATCAAAATAGTCTGCCAATGCCAAGTGAAATGCAGGAAAATGTTTTAATACAAAGAGAGCACTGATACAGTCGATCCAGAGCCCTGATATAGTCGATCCAGAGCCCTGATATAGACTGGCAAATCACGAACGACAGTATGATAGCAGAAATTCTTCAAACTTCCTGCAGATATTTTTACATCAAAGGAGTAATGGTGGAGAATTTCTCCGGATTCTTTAAAATTACAGACGTGAATCCAAAATTCGCGTAAGTGACTCTTACTTGACCCAAATCTCTATATTTTGGCACGAAAAAGTTCTGTGATACTTATATAAAACACTAATACATCATAGTTGGACATGCCCATTGTGACTATATTGTAAAATCATTAATTCTACTAAATATATTTTTATTTATTTTTGTCAACGCTTAATATATATTTAAAATAAGCTGTGGTAGTTATCTGAAGGGTTTAAAACAAAATAAAAGTTATTTAAAGCTCTATAATTCAGAACTGATACGTCTGTTACGTTTTTGTGATACGTCCGTTACGACACATGATCATACAAATGGGCAATTTACACCTCTTTTTTTTTAATTTATCAAAATCTTGTAAAGCCATATGTTTTTATCACACTCTGATCGATTGAAATGAATTGCAATTAATTTTTTTGCATGTATAGTTTCAAAAAGTTCTGAGGTGTTTCTGAAGGCCAAAAAACTTCTCTTATTTGTGAGATACGCCTGTTACGGAGTTAAAAAATTGTAAAAAATATTGTTTTTGAAAAATTGCGAAATTTAGTACCATAATATATAAGTAGAGTCCGTGTACTTTATAAAGTGCATGCAATGAAAAAAAAAATTAGCGTGTTTGGGGTCTTTGGAGGGTGTTAAAGCTTCGAATGAAACGTCTGTTACGGTGGAATTGCCCTTCTATATACTGAAGGAACCTTCAGAGATAGAGCAGAATTTCAGAAAATTACTTTTTATTTTATTTACTAACGGAAAAATAAAACCCGCAAGAATCAAGCACATACTAAAAAAAAATATGCCGTGAAATGGAAAAAAAACTATAATGAAAAATAAATATTAGAAACAGAAAACAGAACTGTTTCTTGAGATAATTTTCTGAAAGTAATTTTGACTGATTCTGACATACAGCACAGTTTGACATTGATCACTCCACTCTCATCATAATGGGTCCTTTACTCATCCCATGAATTATCAAGCAGAAAGGAGCAAATGGAACGGTCTCAGAAGTAGCAACAATTCACCTTGGAAAAACCAGTAGATTTCGTCAAAAGTCTTGACCAGATCCACCACAACTTGGGGCCAGAATGAACAAATTACCTCTGAATACGAAGAAAGCTGTTAAAATTCGGCTCAACTTCTAGAGAAATTAGCAGAATTTCAGCAGACAATTTTACGCCTCAGACAACAGCCCCCGCTTACTGTTCCTCACCGCCCCTCGTATCCCGATAGGTGAAAATGTGCTATCTTCTCAGGTAATAGTTTTTCTTGCACCATCTTCTTCTCTAAAAGCACGACAACAACCTTTTGCAGGTCAAAGCTGACTCGCTGATCCTTCTCCAGTTCACCATATTAGTCACGACGGTCCTCCATCGGTTGTCTCTCATTAGATTTAGGTCCATTTCAGCAACCTCCACCCTTCAACCATGGTGGAAGGTAGTCGTCCTCTATCTCACATCTAGTCTCTTCAATTTTAAAAAGGTATCTTTTTTTAGTAGCATCTGCGTATCTATTGAGATAGTCCAAATACGTGATGCTTTTATAAATCTCTCAATATCAGTTGTGCCAACTTTGTTATATTTTCCGCAAAGTTCATGGTCATGAAGAATTCTCCATCTATATAAGTTTCTTGTACCTTATAATAAATATTTTTGTGTATCCATTTACGAAACTAAGTGAATACAACCACTGTTGAAGACGATATTCATTGAAGCTGTCTCTCATCCCAAGACCTAAAGCAAAGAGGGTGCGTGGCAGAAGTAATAAGTCATAACCACTCGGCAGGTGTCGGTCATCAAGTATACTCGGATGAATCCGCGTGTTCCCTCCATCTCCTCTGCACACATACCTCACTTATGCATGCACGAGACGAAAAATAATAAGAACCTCCTACTTTTCCCCAAAAAATCAGTCCTCCATGCCCCATTCAAGCGAAGCCATGCGGAAGCACCTACTGCTATAAAACGTCACAGCCGCCCTGCTCCTATTTTTTTCCCCTTCGTTCCATTTGGGGAAAAATTTTGTTTCCCTCTGTTGCCCGGACACGGTTACGAATAAAGTTGTCAAACGTGATTCCTCACACTCCAATGGAGAACGGAGCGTTGATTGGTGATTCCCCCCGAAACAAATGAGATGCGGGGTGGGGTGATGTATGACATTCGGTGTTAAGTGAACTGACAATCCGAGTCTAAAAATGAATTCTGCTATTCATTGTGTCATTTGTTTTTCTAGCTCTCGTCATAAAATTAAAAATGTTAGCTTTTTGTCACCTGAAATTTATCTTCCAAGTCAAAAGTTCTCTAACTCATTTAATTACAAAATAGAGTAATTATTTATTCATTTATTTTTATTCCCCATTGCCACTTTACCACCCTCTTAACATTGAAACGAATGCTGTTATATTAAAAATAGTTTCTAGACATGGTAAAGTAGATATACGCCACTAATTAAAACCACCTACGGCAGCCAATGGTGGGAAAACTGTGGAGTTAATTTCTGACTTGCAGACGGAACGACATAGAGAAAAACTACTTTAAAGTTGTAGAGTAGTATTGTCATCCATTTAGTAAGAAAAAAAAACACCTTGAGGATATTAATGTATAAAATAGAATAGTTAAAACTCTCTCACTTGTTTTTAAAAATTTCTTGCACTGATAAGCCACAAAATTTGAACTAAAGCAGAAATTATTATCTTTTTCGGTAAATGATCTACTATTTTTCATTTCACAGTGTAAGAAATCACGAAAAACAAACGCCAGTTCTATTCCTTGCATTAATATCCACAAAGTGTCCTTTTGAACTGAATCGATGATATAGGATATATATTAATCGATGATCTAAAATTATCATAGTTCCTTGCGCGCCTCGGCGGAATTGGGTATTAAGCACTTCCGGTTATACCACTGATGGCTTCTGCCCTTGTTATGTCTGAGTAACTGAACATATAAGCCTAAAAATGCCTTGGAATTGCTGCGTCCCTCAATGTTCTGCAACATCCAAAGCTTGTGAGGGGTTAAGTTTCCATTCATTTCCAAATGATTCAAGAGAAAAAATGAAATGGAAATATATCTATTCGCTCTTCAAAAACTCCTAAGCAAGTACGCAAAAGTTTGCAGCAGGAACTTTAAAGAGAGTGACTTCTTGACCAAGAAAACCGGTAAGTGCATATCATTTCTGTTTTATGCAATAGAGATAGCGAATTTGTTTTAATTATATTGATAAAATTAGGTATATAGTATTACGTAAATAAAATATGAGAAGTGTCAGACTCAGTTTTTGAATGTTGTTCTTATAATTCCTTGCGTTGTATTATACTATTGTTATAAAAATCAAACTTAAATTTTGGCTGACTTTTAAAATGAACATAATATTGTATAATTGTGTTTGAATTCTACTCGTCTTCTAGTTCAGGATAGGGTCATTTTCGGAAAGCGAGGGATCAAAGTGCAATTTTTGTATGAAAACGGGGTATTTAGCAATTTTTTTCGAAATATAAGTCCCAAAAATGCATTGTTGACTGTATTTGGTTGTTCAAGGGAGGGGTCATGACCCCCATATCCGCCCCTCTGGATGCGCGCCTGTAATAACGAAAATAAAAATAATACAATTTTCGATTTAAGATTGCAAATTCCAATACTTTTAACTTTCTAATGCAGGGTTGAGCGATTTAAATCAATCCGATTTAAATCGTGATTTGAATCAGGATTAAAATCAGTTGATTTAAAAAAAAAACATTGATTCAAATCATGGTTGAAAAAAAAAAGAATTTTTAAGTTCAAAAGAATGAATTTAATGGGCATGAAGTTCATAGTATTTTTGATAGAAAAAAAACAATAAACAAGCAAATATTAACTATAAATGATCTTACCAAAAGAAAATCAAACGATTCATATAGTTTAAAATAAAGTAAACTGAAACCAAAGCAAAATAAAAAATCATGATCTCAATAAAATTGAGAAGAAAAATTGCACATGATTTGATATACAGTGAGCTCTCACTTATACACTGCCTCCTTTATGCGCATTTTTCACTTATACGACGGTTTTCAATGGTCCCAGCACATTCTATAGCATAATACAAATACAAATACAAATGTGGCGACCAGCAGCAGGCTCTGGGCCCAACTTGGCTGGTCCTAGTCAAATTAAAGACCCCAATGAAGATCAATGGCCCTCTTAAAGCCATCTACTTCATTGCTCTTTACCGCCTCTTCCGGTAAGCTGTTCCAAGTTCCCACTACCCTGCTAAAATAGTAATTTTTTCGAATTTCAAGATTAGCCTGAGATTTAAACAGCTTAAAACAATGACCCCTTGTCCTGCTTTCCGTGCTAAAATCTAACCCCGTAACATCATTCATTTTAATAAATTTAAACAACTGAATCATGTCCCCTCTGGCTCTCCTTCGCTCAAGACTATACATATTAAGCATTCTAAGTCTGGAATCATAGTCTAAATTAGAAAACCCATTTACTAACCTTGTAGCCCTTCTTTGTACCCTTTCCAATAAATTAATGTCTTTCTTCAGATAAGGAGACCAAAACTGAACAGCATACTCCAAATGAGGTCTTACCAAACTTCTATATAGAGGCAGAAGAACCTTCTTAGATTTGTTTGAAATAGATCTATTAATAAACCCAAGCATCCTATTGGCTTTGTTACTAGCTATGCTGCACTGTTGACTAGACTTGAAATCCTGATTTATTAAGACACCTAGATTCATAACATTATCTGCCCTACTAATGACTGAACCCTGTAAATAATAGCTTGTATGCTTATTTCCATGACCGAAATGCAGCACTTGACATTTCCCAACATTAACTGCCATACCCCACTTGTCTGCCCATTTAGTAATATGATCCAAATCCTGTTGCAGCTGATTTATTTGTTCGTCATTTTCTACAACCCCCATAAGTTTGACATCATCGGCAAAACAATTCATGTTTCCAGAAACATTTTCATGAATGTCATTCATAAAAATAATAAACAAAAGGGGACCTAAAACTGATCCTTGGGGAACCCCACTTAAAACCTCACTCCATTTAGAATAGTTACCCCTAACAACTACTCTTTGTTTCCTTCCTGTCAGCCAATTCCTAACCCAAACCAGAATTTTACCTCCTACCCCTATACCAGCTAATTTACTGAGTAGTGCTACATGCGGTACCTTATCGAAAGCTTTTTGAAAATCTATGTAAACAACATCTACGCATTTTTTGCTATCTAAAGCCAAGGTAACCTTGTCGTAGAAATGTAATAAATTAGTAGCACACGATTTACCTTTTCTGAAACCATACTGCAAACTACTCAACAGCCCATTATTTTCTAAGAAATTCATAATCTTAATTTTGATCAATGTTTCAAAAATTTTACATACCACTGAAGTCAGACTCACAGGCCTATAATTTCCTGCATTACCTCTAGACCCTTTCTTGAAGAGTGGTGTAATGTTAGCTAGTTTCCAGTCCTCTGGCACTATCCCTGAGTTATACGAAGCATTGAATATATTAACTATAGCGTCAACTAATTCCTCTGCACATTCTACTAGAATTTTTTGGATAAATATTATCTGGTCCCGGAGCTTTTGTGGTTTTAATTTTTTTCAAATAAAGTAAAACGTCCTCCCTGGAAAATACAAAGTCCTCAAGCTGTGTAGTAGCTTGTGTCTTGCTTGTGTCAACTGTTGAGATACAGTTATCGTTAAAAACACTGGAAAAAAAGTCATTTAGAACATTTGCTATATCACCATCATTCTGAATTAAATTTCCATGCTCATCTACTAGTGGCCCAATTTGACTATTTCGAACTTTCCCAGAATTTGCGTATGCAAAAAACTCCTTTGGATTCCTGTCAATATTATCTGCCAGCTTTTGTTCCAATTCTCTTTTCTGAAACCGTACCAAATACTTAAAACTACGCCTAGCCTCACAATACTGTAGCCTGTCTGCGCTGTGACCAGTTTCTTTTAATCGACGAAAAGCAGCTTGCTTACGGTTTAGAGCATCCTTAGTTTCCCTAGTGAACCACATGGGCCAAATTTTTGTGTTTACCCCTTTTCTCCTAAAAGGAACAAAATCTCCAACTGTTTTTGCTAGTTTTTCCTTAAACTCTGTCCACTGCAAATTTACATCCCTATTGTCCAAACCTGATGAAAAAACCGATTTCAAACTCTGCCTGAGTGCGACAAAATCAGTATTTCTGAAATTAGGTACAAACCTAAAATTTTTGTCTTTGTGCATATCAAACTTAATCCCAAACCTAATGCTGTTGTGGTCACTATCCCCAATATGCTCCCCTACACATAATGCCTGTACAGAACCTTCAACATTGCAGAAAACAAGATCCAAAACAGTATCCTGCCGTGTTCCCTCAGAAACAACTTGATCTAAAAAACAGTCACCAATTACCTTTAGAAATTCCTCTTCTCTACTATTATTGGGGTAAGAATTATTCCAATCAATGCCCGGAAAATTGAAATCCCCCATTATAATTACCGGTCCCTTACTCGACATGTCTCTAATAATACGATACATCTGTTCATCTTGACCCTGGCTTAGATTAGGTGGCCTATAAATGTTACCCAAACGTAATTTTTTACCCTTACCGCTCATCAATTCTAGCCAAACCATGTCAATATCATTAGGTTTGTCATTTATTGCCAATTCATTGCAAGTTAAAGTATCTCTAACATAAAATAAAACCCCACCACCTCTTTTACCTACTCTATCTTGTCTAAACAAATTATACCCAGGAATACACAATAAATCATCATCATTTTTGGTAGCCCATGTCTCCGTAACTCCAATTACATCCAAATTCTCATTTGTGATTATGCTTTTTAATTCTTCCATCTTGTTCCTAATACTGCGAGCATTGGTATAAAAAACCTTAAGCATGCTCAACTTGTTTTTATTCAACCCCTTACGATTTCTTGAATCAAAATTGTTGAAATGACTACTCTTATTTTCCTCCTTATTACCATTCCTAATTAAACCCAAATAATTTGCATGTTTTTGCAATCTTCTCCGTGAACCCTGCCCCCCTTTCAAACTTAGTTTTTTGACTCAGAATACTTCAAAACCAAACCACTAACCATTTTAACCCCTGTAGAACTCAGATGCAGGCCATCCCTAGCAATCCAATCTCGCTTACAATAACTCCACACGTCGATGAATCTGATACTGCGCATATGGCAAATTTCTTTGAGTATCAGGTTCATGCACCTAGCCCGCTGGTTTAACCAGCTCCTATTGACTCCGTACCTGGGCAGCAACCCAACCACTTGGACACAAGTCGAACTGTTGGTTGCTTTATCCAACAAAGAATTCCACTCGTTCCTAAATTCCTCATTATTACTACGGCCCACATCGTTCGTTCCCACCCATAAAGTGACAATATCCTCCTTATCAAATGTCCCCCTCTTCTCTGCAACCTTATTTACATCCTTCACCCGAGCCCCTGGTAAACAACACCTAGCCACCTTACGTTTTACCCTCCCGATTGAATTTCCCACCTCACGCACCATAGAATCCCCCAATATTACCCCCTTCGTCTCCCAGTCTGTCTCCTTACTGCTAACTTCCCCCTTCACCTCTGGAATAATCCCACTAACTAACTCACAGCTAATGCCCACATCCTTTTTAATAACTTCCCCCTTTCCATCTGAATTGTTTACCTCCTCTGTCCCACAACCTGAGGCTATTTGGGCCTGCAAAATGGTCATCCTATTTTTTAAGTCCAGGAGCTCAGCACACTTAGTGCAAGTGAAATCATCCTCAGAAATGGACTCCTCTTTTCCCTCATACAGGCAGAACATCTGACAAATGTCGCAAGAAATCCACCTGCTCCCCTTCCCATTCTTAACCTCTTTCAAAATGCATATAACACCCATAATAACTCGAATGATTTACTTATACAAAAGCAATACAAAAAGACAAAAGTGCAAAATTTTAAGAGTAACTACTAATAATTAAAATAAGAAATCATTTGAGTTAAAGATACAAAGAATGCAGATAACTAAGTCAGTAGTAAATAAAAAAATAAACTAAATTGCTACACCCAACAAAGAACACAGGCCTAACAACAAAGGAATCACCACATTTTAGGCTTAGCTCAAAAAAGTGAAAAACACTTTAAGAATGCAAGTAAAGCAAAAATAAGTCTCAATGCACAGAAATACTAAATTATATGCTGAAATACAATAAAAATATCAAAACTGATACAATAAAAACAAACAATTTACATTAAAAATATCACTTAGCTCAGAGCAGCAAAAATCTCCCCTGCAACACTGGCGCCCTCTAGCGGCTAAAATTCCTAAATAATAATGATAATATCATTCGTTTATGCGCCGCTCAAAAGATAAATATTTCTCTAATGCACCGAATTTATTGTAAAATATAAAATATGTATTTTATTTTCTTATTCATTAAATCTGGTATGGACCCCACACTACTTCCTTTTACGTGTAAATTTCTTAGTAGTTCAGTAGTTGCCTTAAGTGTTAAAAAAAGTGCTTGGAGTGAGCAAGGTAACAGTTCAAATATTTACTCCCCTAATCTGCCACGAAACAATGCAAAAATATTTTGCAATGGTTAATTTTCTAAATATTTCTGATTTTAATATCATTCAGTGAAAATATCGCCAATAGCGCCAAGTTGAACTCAAATTCAAAAAATAATTTTTTCGCCAAATTTGTCGCCAACTTGGAGATCTGTCGCCAAGTTGGCGTCAAACACTTGGCGACCAAAATCTTGGCAACATGTCGCCAAGTGGTCGCGCCAGTTCATATCACTTGAGTCTGCAATGAAATTAACACTGATTTACCCCAAAAAGGGGTAAAACACCCCCTTGGGAACATTCAAATACAACCACAAGGGGAGGTGCACAACTAGACCATCCTCAGAGCCTACATACCAAGCTAGAAGCTTCTACGGCGTATAGTTTTTGAGTTATGCGACCCACATACGCACATACATCCGCACATACATACATACAGACGTCACGAGAAAACTCGTCGTAATTAACTCGGGGGTGGTTGAAAAGGATTTTTCAGCTGCTTATATGTTGGTAAGTACATATGCACGTGCTGACAGGTCGAAAAAACTACTGTACATTTATTCGGGGGTGAGCAAAATCAAAATTTAGACTCAAATTTGAATGATTTTTACTTCCTTTTACGTAGTAAAGGAAGTATTGTGATCGCGAAAAAAAAATCACTCAAATTTGAGTCTAAATTTTGATTTTGCTCACCCCTGAATGAATGTTCAGTAGTTTTTTCGACCTGTCAGCACGTGCATATGTACCTACCAACATATAAGCAGCCGAAAAATTCTTTCTAACCACCCCCGAGTTAATTACGACGAGTTTTCTCGTGACGTCTGTATGTATGTATGTGCGGATGTATGTGCGTATGTGGCTCGCATAACTCAAAAACTGTATACTGTAGAAATTTCTAGCTTGGTATGTAGGCTCTGAGGATGGTCTAGTTGTGCACCTCCCCTTTTGGTTGCATTTG
This sequence comes from Uloborus plumipes, assembly GCA_038373865.1. Lineage (NCBI taxonomy): Eukaryota > Metazoa > Arthropoda > Arachnida > Araneae > Uloboridae > Uloborus > Uloborus plumipes. The sequence goes on along the minus strand of JAXGGA010010561.1, from coordinate 420 downwards.
AATGTTCCCAAGGGGGTGTTTTACCCCTTTTTTGGGGTAAATCAGTGTTAATTTCAATGCAGACTCAAGTGATATGAATTGGCGCGACCACTTGGCGATATGTCGCCAAGCTTTTGGTTGCCAAGTGTTTGACGCCAAGTTGGCGACATATCTCCAAGTTGGCGACAAATTTGGCGAAATTTTTTTTTTTTTTTTGAATTTGGGTTCAACTTGGCGCTATTGGCGATATTTTGCGAAAAATTTACTGAATGATATTAAAATCAGCAATATTTAGAAAATTAACCATTGTAAAATATTTTTTGCATTATTTCGTGGCAGATTAGGGGAGTAAATATTTGAATTGTTACCTTGCTCACTCCAATTACTTTTTTAACACTTATGGCAACTGCTAAGAAATTCACACGTAAAAGGAAGTAGTGT
>JAXGGA010010560.1:0-46292 GCA_038373865.1 Uloborus plumipes | reverse complement strand
AAAACATATTTTTCCTAGTCACTCAGGGCCCTGCTCCACATTGACGTAAAGCAGAAAAATAATGCAGAAACGTAAAATGGATTAAATGGTGTTCCTATGGAAAGTACTCGGATTTTCGGTTTCGGTCGCGTTTTACGTTGATGTGGAGCAGGGCCTTAGACCTTTTAGTCATGGAGCCATCAACTGATCCATCAGGAAATTACTAAATAACTGGAGCAAAACGCTCCAGTTATTCAACTATAAATACATTTCAATTATAGCTTGCATTTTCTCAGAAAAATTTTCTTTTTTTCTCACTTAAACTTTTTAATTATTTTATTATTATTATTAATGAATCTCATGACTCTTTTGTTCATAAAGAGTCTTAACGTTTTCAAATGCTAAACAATAATGGCTGTAAATATTAACATGCCCTAATTTTTCCACATTTTTTCTTTTTTTTTTCATTTTCTTCTTTCCGTTTTTATCCTACTTTCCCGTTAAAAACAAAAGAAAGACGAAAAAAGTATTAAAAGTAGCTTAATGCATCTAAAAAATATCGCCAAGTCCAAAAAATATCGCCAAGTAAAAAAAAATATCGCCAAGTCCAAAAAATATCGCAAGTTAAAAAAAATATCGCCAAGTCCAAAAAATATCGCCAAGTAAAAAAAAATATCGCCAAGTCCAAAAAATATCGCCAAGTAAAAAAAATAAAAAGGTAAAATGAATATCGAAAAATTAAAAATTTGAAAGTAGGGTATTGAGATGGGGAATTTGTGTGTCTGTCTGTCTGTCTGTCGGTCTGTCTGTCCCCCCCTAATAACTTTTGAACGAACATTCCGATTTGGACAAATTTTTTTTTGTTGGAAAGATCTCGGCGAGTACAGCTCATTCCCGTATTTGATTTTTCGATTTGAACAATTTTTGGTTCAACTTTGAACCGTTCAAACAACCTGTCCCGCGATGCTAACTTTTGAGTGAACAGTCCGATTTGAACAAACTTTTTTTTGTTCGAAAGGTCTTATCAAGGATACTTCATTCCCGTATTTACATTTCCGATTTGAACAATTTTTTGTTCAACATTGAACCGCTCAAGCAAGCTGTCACCCCTAATAACTTTTGAGTGAACAGTCCGATTTAAATAAACTTTTTTTTTGTTCGAAGGATCTCAGCAAGGATACTTCATTACCGTATTTAAATTTTCAATTTGAACATTTTTTCGTTCAACATTGAACCGTTCAAGCAACCTTTCCCCACCTAATAACTTCTGAGTGAACCATCCGAATGGAATAAACTTTTTTTTTTGTTGGAAAGATCTCGGAGAGTACAGCTCATTCCCATATTTGATTTTTCGATTTGAACAATTTTTAGTTCAACTTTGAACCGTTCAAACAACCTGTCCCACGATGCTTTCAGAAAAAAAATTTAACATTAGCACCTACGGGGAATTTAAGTTGAATGTTGATCCTGAACTTAAAGTCGGATTTCCTTCAAACTAACTTTGTAAGAAAATGGTTTTGATAAATAATGTTTGCAAAGTACTTTTCTGAGTAATCTTCTGTGAGGACTCTGATTCCGACTCCGACTCCGCAAACATGGCGGAAATGCAGGCTCAGAAAAAAATGACTGACTGTGCAGACGATTTTTTGTTTATTTACTCATTTGTTTTATTTTATTTATTTATTATTATTATTATTTTTGGCAGACGATTTTTTTTTGTAATAAAAATGTTTCATTCACAAGGGTGTTTTATTCTTTGTTTGTATTTAACAACTGGCATCGGATTAAAAGTGAAATTCGAGACATTTTATCAACGGACGAGTTTTTTTTTTCTTTTTTTTTTTCCTTTCTTTGATAAAATGTGTTTTGATGTACTTTGTACTTTTAATTTTTTTTTTTTTTTTTTGAAAACAATTGAGGAATTTTTTACGGAAGAACTGTAACAGTTACATTCTTTAAAATGTGCGACAAAACTTTATTTATTCATTTATTTACTTTTTATGTGTCTATTTCATCTGATGAGAGGGGTATATTTTGCTTTTAGAAATCAGCTTTAAGTGCTAAAAAGGTATGTTTGACATAATTTTTAGTCTCAGATAATTAAGAGAACAATGATCAGATTCTAGAATGCCGATGACCATGTACGGGAAAGTAGGCTGGTTTAGTTCTTGACAGAACTTCTTGTTTAATTCTTTAATAATTAAAAAAAAAATTTCACTTTACATGAATTTTTAACAAACAGTTTTTCCTAATAAATACCTCATGCATTATAATGAAATTCATAAGAGGTGCTAAAGTAAAGTTATTCTTGACTTGAATTAAAAATTAAATTTCTTCCTGTTATGATGATTTCATTCGAAAAGATAATTCAGCAAAAGTTTAGGATTTTACGAAACCATGAAATATGCTGACTTTTTTGCCGCCTCAAAGCAATATTTATCTGTCAGAAAAACTGTGTTGAGATAGAAAAGGCTGTTTCAGAACAACATCTTGAAATCTACTTTTAAAAATTTATTTTCAGCTAATTTTCTTTATACTAGCTGAACCTGCGCAGAACTTCTGCTCTCTATCAAGGCTGCACTGCACTGCGTACTATTAAGGCTGCGGTTATAATTCACATATTCCTGCTGTCCTGCTTAACTCTAAAGTTGCAAACAGCATTGAGAAGCCGAAGCGGCTTTCGCAGGAGGTAGTTATAGTGCCGCCAAAGTAAAACCGTCAAACAGTTTGCACTGTAAGGCGTATTATTCATTTTACTTCGCCCATGAAAGTTGTGGCTTTTCAAAGGGCTTTTGAATTATTATTTCCTTCCGTGTGCTTCCCCCTCAAAAAAAAAAAGCTTTTTTTTTACAGAAAAAAATTCACTTGAAAGTAATAGCAATTAGCAAACACTTCCAAATAACGTTGTACAACAGCAAGTTTCTTTGCTTTGGTTTAAAAATACATTAATTGTTGCCATTTGGACGAAAGAAATAAAGGCCTGTTTAAAAAACAACCGGATAAGAGAAATTCTATAAAGATAGTAAATTTATCTTCCTCACAAAAAATTTGCGAGTACAGCTCAGAACTTTTCTCCCCCGCAGCGACTTCAACATGTTGAGTTCTCGATCATCCTCGCATCAGCACCATCATCGCGACCATCATCAGCAGCAGAATCAGCACCAGTCTCGGCTGTCGCGCAACAACGCGCACCACGACCATCATCAGCAGCAGCACTCGCGGTCCAACAACTCGAGCTCCTACCACCAGTCCGGGAGCTACCGGACGTCGAGGGGCGACGTCGACGGATACAACAGGAACTACGACACCTCCGATTTCCTCAGGTCCCCCACGGACGAAGGTGAGAGTCGAGTTTCCTTAATTAACAAACAATACATTTTCCATTGCCCTATAACACATTCAACTATCACATTAGACTTAACTTAAATTCCTACGCTCTTACCAAAACATTTTCAATGCCCTTTCCCGCTCTTTTTCTAACAAACTACTTCAACCTCTTCTTATTTTTCTCGATAAAAATTTTTTCTTGTTCAGGGTACTTAGTTCTACACACTTGTTTCTGTTTATTTCCTTTCTGCCATGCTATCAAATGTTGTCCTTCGCAAAATTTATTTAATATGTATGCTCTTATCACATTATTCTTATGTGTACCAATGTATATCCTGCGAGGTATGTTTTTTTTTTTTGAAGTTTATGTATTATATATTGAAATGTATTTGTGCTGTTTGTTTTTGAATAAAATGTTTCTGGGATCCCCAGCTTGCTCTCCCAAGCATCTAAAACCGATAAACCGTGTAAACACTAGGTGTCGGGGACTTAAGGGTATCAAATGTCAAAACTAGTGCACAAAAGTTTGGAAGTTGCTTCAAAAAGAAAAACAATCCTGAGCGCTGGGCATCTTGTCTAGTGATCAGGAAAGTCTGACCGGGATGGAGGGACCCGGGTTCGAATCCCGGCTCGGGCGTGGACGTACTTTTTCTCTCTTGTTCTTTTCCTTTCTCTGTGTGAATGTGTCGTTATGCTGTGAATGGTGGCCGACTCTATAAACGGGTCCTTATGGCTTCTATGCTGTTTTTTATTTGCATCTACATGCACGGAAATCAAACGAAAAATAGCACCTGAAATGATTCAAGTAGAACTAAAATATTTTTTTAATGCAAAGGAAATTGATACACTGGGTACTTACTAAGTTATCCAGTTCAAGTTCAAACATTTTCTAAACTCTCATTTCTTTTTAAATAGGGGTTCACAACTCAAACTACATGGACTCGTATCACAATTCGGAGCGATGTGGTTCTGTCACGCCACCTAGGGGGTATCGGTCTTCATCTCCAAGGCAGCAGAAGATAGGGTCACCTGTCGGAAAAGGAGACAGCTCGGAAAACAAGGTAAGATTACTTATGATGATAGGCCATAGGCTAATCATTAGAAAATGGAGCACATACGTGTCAAAGGCAAGTTTTGTATAAAACACGGTTTTTTTTTTTCCTTCTTTTATTTGCGGAGAAAATTTTTTTGGGGGGAGGGGTGTTGGGAAAGCGGGGGTTGCCCCCATGAATTACTGCCCCGAGTGACCCCCTTGTTTGCTACGCCACTGGTATATATTGCATAACTATTTATTTGACGAAATGACATAGCATATTCCTAAATTGTACATTCTTAGGGTGTTTTTTTTTTTGTTTTTTGAAAATTTAAACTTTTTGAAAATTTGGGTCCTATGATAATAAAAAGCTAGGGGTTTTGGCAGTTTATTGTATCGAAATTTGTTAAAATTTCTTGTTTGTCAGTGTTATCAATGTAAGGTGTTCTTTGCAATTCAATACCTTTTTTCACTTCTAGGAAAAGTACAGGGCCGAAGATATATCAGGTGAAATACAGGTATGTAAAAAAACGTAATGAGTAACATGTTTCAATTATTTTCTTCTTTAATTTATTCATTTATTTATTTATTTATTTATTTTTTGTTATGGAGTATTTTGTGTTCTCTGCATTCAAAGTACTGAATTACATCCTTACTATATCTTCCTTTATTTATCTACTTTCTAAATTAAGTACTTCATGGTTATATTTGCATGAATTGACCGTTACATTTTTTCTCTCTCTTTTACCTATAAAACTAATTTAAATATCCGTATCATACAGTGCAATTTAGATATTTAAGATATATTTTGAAAAGAGCACGTTTTTTGTTCTCGTTTCAGCTTCAAGTATGTTACGACTCAAAGGCATCCATTTTATACGTTACCATAGTGAGAGCAAGGAATTTATTGACATCTAGGGATAACAGCGGATTGCCAGACCCTTATGTGAAATGTTATCTTCTGCCTGAACGATGGTAAATTTTAAATTTGGCTTAAGAGTGTAATTCTGTACCATGTTGCTAAAGCTTCACAGATTGACTTTGGTAGTTGCCTGTAAGTGTACGAGTAGTAATTCAAAAAATGAAGTACAAATTGAATACAAGTGAGGTATTTTGTTGTTTTTGACACTTAGGACTTTCTAAGTTGCTTCGAAAAAGCGCTGCTTACGAGCAATGTAACTTGCGAGCAGTGTAACTTGCAAAACATTAGGCTTGACTAAAATACGCACTCCATACTATTCTGACTCTGCAGTGCATGGTTTTTGTTTGTAAAACAAACTGACCCTTTCAATAGATTGAAAAGTACTTTATACAAATTGAAGGGTCAGGGGGAAAAACCACGGTAGCCCACTTTTTGTTGAATTTAAACTGATGCTACCACCTGTTAGAAAAATAAGTGTAATTTCGTTTAGTATATGCAATATTCGTGAAAAAACACTGTAGTCCATGTATTATTGTCATTTTAGAACAAGTATACTGGGAAAGTTTATGAGTTCGTAAAGTTTAAATTTCGTTTTTCTCAAAATGAATCAAATGTGACTACCGTGGTTTCCCCCCCTGACCCTTCAATTGTTTGTCAACAAATCCGAAAATATTGAAAACCACTTTTAGTTATTTTTTTAATCACAGACATTATTAAAATAGTCACTATAAATTAATAAATAGTTGCTTTTTGAAACAAACATTTATAATGCATTTTGAGCCATCAGTTTGGTGAAAATCAAACGAACCTACTGTTCATTAATATTAATTTTCGAATATCACCTCAGGCTTTCTTAATTGCTGATTTGAGCTCTTTTACTGAATAATACTGCTTCCCTTTCTCGTAGAAGTCACGTGAGATGTTCTTAGACATTCTCTGTCGGATTGAGATCTGAGCTCAGCGTGATGATATTATGAGATACCAGTCATTCTTTTGTACAGTGGGAAGTGTGTATCGATGCATTGTCTGGTTGAAAGATACATTTGGGAGCACCTATGGGCTCCCGAAACGATAGAAAATGTTTCAGACATTTTTTTAAAATTCTTTAAACTTTGAGCACCATTTAGGGAGAAAAGAAAGGTGCTTGTATTAAATGCAAAAGCTTAACATTACATAAGCAAACTATTATATTTTTATTTGGAGCATATCCTATTCGTCTCTTTCCTTAACTCACACTAATAGAATGGTAACCCATCTATGAAATTTAAATTCTATAAATTTTCATCAGAGAAAGTAGCTCATTTTCTAGTCAAGGTTGGTCACGAGCTATTTTTCCCATTAAAATCTTTCTTATTTGAGTTGTATTTTTGGAAAAAGTTCACACACAAATTTTTGTTTCTTGGTGAATCTTGATTCGCTCTATCATCTCCTTACCATCACCATAAGGAGCGAGCTTTGCAATGAGACCAAAATCGAGAAGATCAAATGATTATTTCGGGTAGAAAGAGTCATTTTACGCCATTTTTGGGTCCTTGAATTAAAATTCGAACGGTTCGGTACTTCCTCTACGACCCTTCCCGGGTGTCCAAGTATCACCCTGCCAAATTTGGTCCGGATCCGACGTAAACTGTGGATTTGTATAGGGATCATACATACACACGCGCACATATATATTCTCTGTTTTATTTATATGGGTTTATTTATGCATTCGCCTGTTCCTTATTATCGCAGCGTGGAGAACCAGCGTCGGACGCGGTACTTCTCCCGCTGCAGCAACCCGGAGTGGAAGCAGACGATGGTCTACCCCGACGTGCCCCAGGACCAGCTCAAGAAGAAGCACCTCGAGATCTCGGTCTGGAACTACGACGTCAACAGGCCGCCCGAGTTCCTGGGGGAAGTCATCCTAGACCTCAAAGGTAATAAATAGAGTCGAATCTGTTTGTCTCAAAAGCCTCTCTATGTCGACATTTTTCAATTTCCCTGCTTTCACAGCATAAATGTAATGTTTTTCTCGTGTTTATCTCGAATGATTTTTCCCGAAAACTTCTATACCTCGAACTTTGATTCTCATTTCTCTCCCTCTCTCGGCTCTCATTTTTGAATGTCATCTCAAGCCACCTTTTATCAATGGTATAACTTTGAGCTAAAAATCATCTTCTGCACAGTTATTCAAAGACCATTTCCGTACTTAACAGTTCTAGACAAATAATATCGGACTAAGCAGAAATGCTACCATGGTGTATTTCCTTTATCAAGATGTCACCCCTTCTTGACATAGAACCGTTCAACCGTGCTAGGCCCGCCTATCGATGGTTGGACAGACTTTACAATTACAGTGAACTCTCACTTATACGCCGGCCCAAGGGACCAACAGAAAAAGGCGCATAACTGAGAGAGACGCATAAGCGAACAAGCCTATTTAAAGGTCTAAAACGCAACATAAGTTCTAATGAGAGCATGAATAAGAAAGTTTGTATAGAAAAGGGACACACTACTGCGGTTTGGCACTTGGCAATAACTGTAACGTAACTACAATGATAAAGAGAAAACAAAAATTGTAGCGTACCTAATCACAAATTGTTCCCTTTAAAACGATACATAATAGATAATTGTCCCTCTCCGAATTCTAGTTCATACGGAAAAAAGGCCTTCCGTGAGCAATAAAGGCGAAAGATTAAAGAAGAAAGTGAAGAAACATGCTTATTTTTTAAAGAAAATAAATTAAATTTTTTACATTTTACGAAAAATTCGGCGCATAAGTGAAATATTTATCTTTAGAGCGACGCATAAACGAATGATATTATCATTATTATGCTATGGAATGTGCTGGGACTAATGAAAACCGTCGTATAAGTGAAAAAGGCGCATAAAGGAGGCGGTGTATAAGCGAGAGCTCACTGTAAATAACTTTAACCGATGTGGGTGCAGCTCGGTGTTTTCATCGTCACAAACGATTTTTTTCTTCCAGACACTTCGGTGATCGACGAGCAGTCTCGGTGGTACAAGCTGCACCCCCACGACCCCAAGAAGTATCCGAGTCACACGGCCGCCCTCAACAACGAAGAAGCCATCAAGATGGCCAGGCTGAACAACCCGGGACAGAAGACGCTCTACTTCGAGAACGGAGACGACATCCGGAAGGTATCGCACTTCGATCCACTCGTGACTTTTTTTCCCTTCTTCTTCTTCTTCACTGTTTGACATTTAAATATTTTTGTTATGTGTTTCTTCGACTAAATGCTATGCTAAGTTTTTAAATGTGCAGCTAAAATTATCAATAGTAATTACAACTTGCCAACTTTCGTTTTTATTCTAAGATAAACATGCATTTTGGGATAGATTTACCACTATAAATTAAAGTGTATAATATAAAAATCGCTTTGAAAGTATCTATCAAAAAATACAGCAATTATTTATTTATTTATTATTTATACTTATTTCTTTATTTTTTCATGGCACACTAGACATCATAATTTGCTGCTATCTATGAAAATGTTGATCATAACAACAATTTTACAAAAAAGCAATTAACATACAGTTATGTTTTATGCTATCATTCCTGCTGCTATTCCGTTACAAAAAAAAATTTTATTATGCGAGGGAAAAGTATGAAACTCTACATGAATACAAATTTTCAACTTGCATTGGAAGTGAATGCATATATTTTCTGCATTTTTGACAATAGTTCTTCTTTTGCCATTTTATTACGTTTTATTTTGAAGAAGATATTGGATTGATGTTCCTACAATATTCAAGTGTATTTGAATATATGCGCGGAAAACACAGCGAGGTCGAGATTTTAGGGTTTTATAGCAACCAGAATTCCTAGTTTTTTTAGTTATGTTTCACATTCTAGTCTGCTAATATATATACACTGAAGTGACAAAAGTCATGGGATACCTCTTAATATCGTGTCGGCCCTCCTTTTGCCCGGCGAAGTGCAACAACTCGACGTGGCATGGACTCAACAAGTCGTTGGAAGTCTTCTGCAGGAATATTGAGCCATGCTGTCTCGATAGACGTCCATAATTGTGAAAGCGTTGATGGGGCAGGATTTTGGGCACGAACAGACCTCTCGATGGTGTCCCATAAATGCTCAATGGGATTCATGTCGGGCGATCTAGGTGGCCAAATCATTCGTTGGAATTGTCCAGAATTTTCTTCAAACCAATTGCGAACAGTTGTGGCCCGGTGACATGGCGCATTGTCATCCATAAAAATCCCATCGTTGTTTGGGTACATGAAGTCCATGAATGGCTGCAAGTGATCTCCAAGTAGCTGCACATAAGCATTTCCAGTCAATGTTCGGTCCAGTCGCACTAGAGGACCAAGTCCATGCCATGAAAAAACAGCCCACACCATTACGGAGCCACCACCAGCTTGAACAGTGCCTTGCTGACAGTTTGGGTCCATGGCTTCGTGGGGTCTGCGCCACACTCGAACCCTACCATCGGCTCTTACCAGCTGAAATCGTGACTCATCGGACCAGGCCACGGTTTTCCATTCATCTAGGGACCAACCGATATGCTCACGTGCCCACGAGAGTCGCTGCAAGCGATGTCGTTCTGTCAGTAAAGGCACTCGAGTCGGTCTTCTGCTGGAATAGCCCAAGAAATCCAAATTTCTCCGCACAGTTCTAGCAGACACGTCCATTGTACGTCCCACATTGATTTCTACGGTGATTTGACGCAGTGTTGCTTGTCTGTTAGAATTTACGACTCTTTGCAGACGTCGCCGGTCTCGATCTTTAAGTGCAGGCGGTCGACCACTGCGCTGTCCATGGTGGGATGTTATGCCTGAAATTTCATACTCTCGGCACACTCTTGACACAGTGGATCTGGGAATGTTGAATTCTCTAACGATTTCCGAAATGGCATGACCCATGCGTCTAGCTCCAACTAACATTCCGCGTTCAAAGTCTGTTAATTCACGTCGTGCGGTCATCATCACGTTAAAACCTCTTCACATGAATAACTTGAACAGAAATGAAAGCTCTGTAAAAGCACTGCGCATTTATACCTGTTCTATGCGATGCTACTGCCATCTGAAAATTTGCATATTGCTATCCCATGACTTTTGTCACTTCAGTGTACATGCAAGAACTTTTATGACTCAGCTCAGGCTAGAAAAAACTCTGACATTGCTTGTGCAGTAAGCATTTACAATAAATGAATTATAGGAAATATATACTTTCTGCAATACAGAAGGATTTTTTATTGTTCTGCATGCAAAGTTTCATTTAACTTAATTCGCACAGAGTAACCTTAGTTATAAACTGCAAAACCATGTCATCAATAAATAGAGTCTTGACTTTAGACAATGCAGTTACTTATTCATAACAGTAAACATTTACTGTTTGCAAAATGAAAATATTTTCAAAGAAAAAATACTAGCAGGATGAAATGCTATATACCATGTTCTGAACATTAACCGATTTTTATGTTCAGAACATGAAGATATATTTCGCATGATAACTTACATCTTACGCTTAATACATAACCATTACGTATTTATATTTCACCATTAAATAGAATAATAAGGCCTCAAATGCTGCACTAATGATATTTTTGTGGTAAGATATTTTCTATGTTAAATGTTGCAAGAATTGTTAAGTGTAACGAATTAAACTTTGTTCTGTATTTAAAATGAAATGTTTGTTCATTTGATGCTTAATCGTTTTGCATGCTTCTTATATTGATCTATGTATTAATGTATTACATGTTTTACATTAAATATGTATTTGAAAAGTGTCACGTTATAAAAAGAACTTATTGATATGAATTACCCCAGAGTTTCATGTCTAAAACGACTTACTCACTTTTTACTTTCTTCTATATCTAATATATAGAAGAAAGTATTGGTTTCGTGAAAATTTTCGAATGTCGAATTTTGACGGATTTGCACGTTTTGAAGTGCGGCTGAGTCCATTTCGACCATTTTTGGAAAATGTCTGTCTGTGTGTGTGTGTGTCTGTGTGTGTGAGTCTGTATGTGTGTGACCAGTTTTTGTGGCCGCGCTAGAGCAAAAACTACTGAATGAAATCGAACAAAAATTTTTGCACATATGTACCACCATGTGAACTGGTGCACCTGACTTTGTTTAGCGAATTCCTCCAAGGGGGGTGGAGCAATCGCACGTGTTCTGCGCGGGGTGATTGCTATATCTCAGGAAGTAACCGGCGGAATCAAACGAAAATTGGTCCATAGGTAGACCCTACTGAGTACAGGTGCTGATTCAATTTGTTTGTCAATATCTCGAAGGGGGGTGGAGCAATCGCACGTGTTCTGCGCGAGGGTGACTGCTATATCTCAGGAAGTAACCGGCGGAATCAAACGAAAATTGGTCCATAGGTAGACCCTATTGAGTACAGGTGCTGATTCAATTTGTGTGTCAATATCTCAAAGGGGGTGGAGCAATCAAAAGTGCTTATTTTGTCATTGCACCTACTGTATCTCGGGAAATATTGCTGCGATTTGAATGAAATTTGGAATAACACTAACCCAATATGGAAGCAAGCATCGATTAAATTTTGGCGCCAATCGCCCCAGGGGGAGGGTGGGGTGATTTTTGCGCTTAGTCAACAATGCGAAAAATTAATTCATTAAAAAATCGCTTTCACGCTATTTAATTATCAAAACAGCTGAAAACTTTCAATGATTTGAAATTTTTAACTGTTGCCAATTTCTTTTTACTAACAAATAAAATGTTTGCAATTAATCTAAACAACGCTTTTGCAATGATTTCCAATTTCGCTCATTGATTCTGCATTCGCAGGGTTATTACGATAATTGGGAAATTGTAGCTGTCTCCAATTACTCGGGCGAATACGTATTTTATTTTGTAACCGGAATTCATAAGATAGATATAGAAGAAAGTTTCGTGACGGCCACGACAGCTAGTTTTAATATAAATAAAAAAGTATTTTTTAAAATCTTTTTCGTTAGTCATTCAAAATCAGTGCATAAAACGTTTCTAAGCCCCACAAAAAGACTGTGACTTCCTTTTTAAAGAGAAATTTCGAAAACTAAAATACACTAAGTCTAAAAGTATGCTTTCTAGAATAAGATCTTTATAGGAAAAGGAAAATTTCCAAGCCTATAAGCTTTAACTCAAATTAAACTGATTCCTGCAATGCACTTTTTAATTTATTCTTTAAGAAATGGAATCAGTACAGCCAGTTTTTGTAAAGTCGATGAACTTTCCAAAAACAAATTGACAGCTGAAGTTCGACCTATATAAATGTTTGATTGCGTTTCTGTTACCTTATTAAATGAATTTCAAAAGGGACATGAACCGGGGTGTTTCGTATCATCCTATAGCTTGCTGTGCATAAATGTATATGTATTAATTGGTGTTTGCCTTGAGTATTGTGATGTAATTGTTTTGTCCTTTCTCATTGTGCATGCAGCAGCAACACACTGCATAAGTGCGGGACAACTTCCTCATAAAAGTATAATCTCTCTTCTTTCTCTCTTTTGTTTTCTTTCACTCAATTTCTCTCACCAATGCTGCAGCGTGGCACACTCGCTCTACTTGCGAGATGCCGCGTGATTTCTCGCAAAACTTGACACTGAAACGTGAGACTAAAAAGATTTGGTAGTTGCCAGTGAAGAGTCAACCCCAAAAAGTTAGTGGCCACTTTGAACCAAGTTCCAGAACTGTAATCCCACTTCACTTCATTCCGCATTCAGTAATATTACACCATGTACTTGCACATATATCTTAACTAAATTACTTTCTATAAAAGAAATAGGTTTAAAAAAAACTAACCAACCTTTTCTGGAAAAGAAAACCATTTGTTTCAAAATTCTAATAATAAGACATTATGCAAATAAAACAAAAACAAACGCACCTGCGTACTTGAAGTTTAAAAAACATTTCATTTAACTTGCTGATTAGTCATAATTTGGTCATCCTTTGACTATTTTTCCAACAAAAATTCATTGCATTTTCTAGATTGTAATTTTTTTCTTAGATGTGTTGTAGAACAGATGGGTCGATTTTCTCTCCAAGTTAACATTAGCCGCCATTGACAATGCTAATGGCCATTTTCTTTCGATAATCAACACGATGCATTGGCAGTTTGTATTTTCGTTCAGAAAAAAGAATAGGTCGCCCGTTCGGCGACCGACATAATATCTTCTTGTCTCCAAAGAATAATTTTACGTCGCAACAGACGAGCCATTACTAGTCTCGACCTTTATTTAACACTTTCTTCAGTATTACATCGGGCTGTTTCTGAACGCGAGAAATTCGAATTTCTTCTCAAAAATGCGCTTGCACAAAGTTCATCAAAAATGTACAGTTAACCACTAACAACTAACATACATTTTAACAGCATTTTATTCTTCGGTAGTACCAGATTCTACTCAGAGGTTTCATCTTTTCAGGCTTAGAGTCCTCTACCTGCTATTAGTCTTCGGTATTCGTCTTGAATGACTCAACAAAGTTTTAGTTTGCTTCCTCATTTCTCTTCAGATTTATTTTAGTCTGTCCACACTGGTGGCTATCGTTTCACCAGGGTAATCTAGTGGTAGAAGGGACGCAGCAAAGGGGGGGGGGGGTAAACGCTTTGGGACAAACACATCAGTCTGATTTTGAGTTTGCTTCTTTTGTCGTTTTTCGGACATACATGCCTCTTAATTTTTCACCTACTTTTCTCATTTGTTCAAACTTGAAATTCACGTATCTGGAGATTTTCTAAATGTACGGATAAAGATTTAGAGTGAAAAACTTTTTGGGTATGTTGTTTAGTTTGCTCATGGCAGAATGCTCCTTTTCGAATAGTTTTAATTCAGTGTTTCTCCATTGAGGATCCTGATAATTCAAACTTTATTCCTATTTAATCATCAGAAAAATTACGGCACCTACAATTCTGTGAAAAGACACAGCACTTTAACCTTTTTTAGGCCGGTGGTAAATATCTTACCACCACGCTAGAACTTAAAACGCACTAGAAACGCACAAAAGTTTTATGTACAACATGTAATGTTCCATTGTGAGCTGCTCCATGTTTCATGTTGTTCCATCAGACAAACTAAAAGTATTTTAGGGGATTTACATTGTATTTAGTGTTTCTATCACTTATTTCATGCGTAACTAAAAAAGGTGTAATTTGAAATAACTAATGACGAATAGTTTTATGAATGACGAATAGTTACAAGGAATGCACATTTACTTGTGAAATTATTTGTATTTTACATTTTTTCTATTGAAAAAATCAGTGAAATGTCATTGCTTGTAATGGACGGTCGTTAACTTTACTCACCTCTCTTAAAAACAGCAAACAACAAAACAACAAAATTTTTAAAAATACATTTTTTGAGCTTCATTTTTCTAATTATAATACAAAATGTGAACTTTGAAGAAAAACGGCTTGTGCCCGTTAAAGGGTTAAACCTATAGTGAACTTTTTACACAATATATTTGCTAAACAATAAAAGAGGACTTTTTTAAAGCCACCATTTGAGAAAAATTCCCTCACATGTTTGAGAAGCATTCATCACGCTGCAGCAGTGGTACATTTCTATCTTCTATACTCTGTGTAAACCAATGTTCTTCTATGTTTTAAATGTGTACTTTTGGGCTTGACCGACGCTCGATGTTGTACTTCTGCCTGCTTCATGCACTGCTGTTTCGTAACCATCCCCTGTAATCGCTGTTGTATAAACGTGTATGGAGACTTTTTTGATGGAAAACTCACTTCCCTGTTGTTGTGTGTTTTGCAAATGTTACTTGCAACAATGATTTTCGGTCGTTCACGCCAAGTCAAAAACATTTGCCAATGATTCCAACACTAAAAAAAATAAATGTTGTTTTTACAGTATATAGCTAATTTTATAGTAATTTTACAGCAATAAGCTGTAAAATTGCTAACTTAACAGTTGATTACCGTGCATTTTACAGTTTTAAACGGTAACCTCCGATGCCAGTATTATACTGTTGCTTTTACGGTATACTACAGCTAATTTTACGGTAATAAACTATAAAATTGCTAATTTCACAGTAATAAACTGTAAAGTTGTTAGTTTTACAGTAATAAACTGCAAAACTGCTAGTTTTACAGTTTATTACTATGCATTTTGCAGTTTTAAACTGAAACGTCTGCTTTCAGTATTATACTGTAAAAACAACAGCCTTTTTTGCAGTGTAAGCAAAGATTTATTTCTTGGAGAGAGCAACTTCAATGCTTGCCAGGGAACCACAGGACTAGTTAAAAATACTCAAATGGGTACTAATCTATAGAGCATCTCGAGACATGTTTTCGTTGGAAAAATTATGTGCTCTCGTGCCTTCATCCACCGTCGTCTAAAAAGCTTACAAAATTTAAAGTCTTGGCGAGGAAACTGGATACGCCATTTCACCGTCTGCACGCTATAAAAAATAAATTTTGTTTTTACAGTATAATATAACTAATTTTGAAGTAGTTTACAGTAATAAACTGTAAAATTGCTAGTTTCATAGTTTATTACTGTGCATGTTACAGTTTCGAACTGGAACGAGTTACATGAATGGACAAACGTTCAACTTGTTTCATACAGGTCGACAACGTATTACTATACATAGTAAAAATAAATGCTGTTTTTACGGTAATAAATTAAAATTGCTAGTTTTATAATAGTAAACTAAAATTACTGGTTTTATAGTAGTAAACTGTGAAATTGCTAGTTTACAGTAATAAACTGTAAAGCTGCTAGATTCAGTTTATTGTTGTGCATGTTACAGCTTTAAACTGGAACCTCTGCTGCCAGTATTATACTGTTGTTTTTACGGTACAGTACAGCTAACTTTATGATAATAAACTGTAAATTTTCTAGTTTTACAGAAACAAACTGCAAAACAGCTAGTTTTACAGTTTATTACTGTGCTTTTACAGTTTCGAACTGAAATCTCTGCTTTCAGTATTAGTATACTGTAAAAACAACAGCTAATTTTTTGCAGTGCATGCTCAGGACATCTATCTACATATCATGTAAAAGATGCCCGCCATTACTCACTGGAACTCGCTAAATGTGGCGACTTCAAACTTTCTGCAAACTTTAAGACGACTTCTAACAAACTTTCATATTTACGATAACGGGACACGAGGGCAAAAGAGGATGCCTCATGCTTCACAATGCTTTTTCGATTTCTACTCATTCACTTTTCATTATTTCACAAGATCGTATAGCTTCTTGGTTAGGTTCGAAAAAGCAGAAGAGAAGGCCCAAGTCACGTGGTTCTACTATGGCGAATGCGCAACATTGGTGAATTAGACTTGGTTTCTTCTAACACTTCGCTGATAAATGCTACCCCGTCACTTGTGACCTATTGCCTCAAAATATCAGGTACACAGGCACACACTGCTAAAAAAAAAAACTGTTGTTTTTACTGTATAATATTGGTAGCAGAGGTTCCAATTTAAATCTGTAAAAGCACAGTAATAATCTGCAAAACTAGCGTTTACAGTTTTTTACTGCAAAATTAGCAATTTTACAGTTTATTACCATAACATTAGCTGTACTATACTTAAAAACGACAGTCTAATACTGGCCACAGAGGTTCCAGTTTAAAGCTGTAAAATGCATAGTAATAAACTGTGAAATTAGCAATTCTACAATTTAGTACTATAAAATTAGATGTATTTTACTGTAAAAATAAAATTTTATTTTTTTGCAGTGCACCCTCTTCGTTCCATCCCATTCTAAAGTGTATGATATATAAATGTCCCGCTCAAGCCAGAGTTTTATAGTGCATTTGTATTTTATTTATTTTTGTATTTTTTGAGAAAAAAGGATGAAATTTCTATGCTAAACTGACACACTGGTTTTTAGTGACAAGTTATTATGCTAATTTACAACGAGATACGACTCTAAAAACTGACCTGCTACTATCCCTAAAAGAAAATGGATACTTTTTTGAGATCGTTTTTCATTTGCAAGCAATATTTACGTCTGCTTGCATTGCAAACTATGGTCACCACTATTTAATACATTTATTACTTTGGCAATTAAAATATAAAAAATATAACAGATACAATATGCGACATCTAAAACTACTACACAAACGGACTGTGTGTGACTTTATCTCAACCATCTGTTCCATTATGAGCCAAATTTGAGAGAGCTTTACCTCCATTCTACCGTTCAGGGTATTATTGTTAATCTTGGAACGTTATCACGTATCCTTTGACGGTCGTCGTAGTAACGAGGTCATGACAGGCATCAGAAAGTGAGTAAATAAATGGTTTTAAGTTCTTGCTACTATTACAAAGTGAAGACTTTTTGCTTGCCTTTTATTTAATTAATAATTGTAATAATTACTTGAATCCTTTTTTTTTCTTTATGCGCCGTTTATAGTCAGTCAGATAAAACTGGAGTTGCTATAGTAAAATCTTTCATATTTCTTTTTTTTTTTTTTCGAGATGACATAAATATGTATTATCAATATTCTTGTGACTTCTTAAAACTTCATTAAACATACAATAAAGATTGATGCGTAGTATTGTTTTTAATCCAAAATTTCAGAAGTATATAATATCATATAAATGTATAATACTACATATTTTGAAACATCTTTAAGTACTGAGTGCAAAATTGTTATAATTATAGAATTTTCAAATGAATAATTTCGTAAATATTAAGGAATATTTTAGTTTAAATAACTAGGAATCTAAATAGCTATTGCTGCTACATTTTTTACGGACCTTGAAATATAGCAACATATTTTAGTGCTTTCCAACATTCTTCTTTCTGAAATACTCATAATTTTGCCAGTGTTAAACATTTTCAATAAAACAGAAATTAACCCCAGCTTAAAAATAAATACTGTGTATTTTCAATTTATAGTGTCTTACTTTAACGAACCATAAGGTCTAATAACATATAGGTGGAATACATATGCAGGGTACAACATATTAATATCCCGTGTTTGGAAAGGGCGCTGTAAGAGTTGTAGTTGGGCTACGGTGGTGGAAGCAGTATCGATAGACAGCAGTACATACGAAAATGAAAAATAATCAAAAAAGCTTTGTGCGAAAATATGATTGAAGTAAAAAACCAACATAAATAAAGCACAAATAATGTAGAAAATACTGCAAAAGTACAGTATACGTGCCATTTTCAGTAGTAGCAATGGCTTGGCATAGTAAGCATGGTCATGAGTTGTTGAGAAGTACAGGCAGTCCGAATAAAACGTACTCAATTCAAACAGTGGAATAAAAAAAGTTCAAGCACTACAAGTCCTGTCTAATCAACGCCTTCTAAATACTAAATGCCTATAACATTTGCTTCGCTACCGTCGAGATGGGTTCAACTTTAAACGCCACCTTGCGGCAATCCGATAATGCCGTTGTTATTTTTTGATTGGATAATTTTTAAATTTAAATTCAGAAATAAACCAATCGTTAATTTTTTGAAGAACTCCGGTAGATGGCAGTGTATAGTGAACCAAGGGCATTTTGCACCTATTGGCGATGGATCCAAACAGTATTCGAATGAAATTTTTTGATTGGTTCATTTTTAAATTTAAATTTAGGAATGAACCAATCGTTAATTTGTCTTTCTCGAAGAACTCTGGTAGATGGCAGTGTAGCATGAACCAAGAATGAAACTTTGCTCTGTGCTAAAAACCAGAAAGTTGCAGGCATTTAGTATTTAGGTGGCTTTGGTCTAACATGAATGAACTTTTTATAAAGGGACAAAGTTGGTAAATGGAACCCCCGTAAGAGAAGACACAAGCTATTCTCTGGTATGCAATGCAGAACACAAATCGGGAATAACAGTGCAACCGGCAAAAAAAATTTCGCTTTTGAACTTCAAGAATTCATCTGCCAAATTTTTTACCAAAATCATCGTCATAGTGATATAATCGTTTTTCTTTAAATCGACTGTTCGAATTGAGTACGTTTGATTCAGAAACTCTGTATATTTGCAATAGTAGTTTTCTGATTAATACTGAACAAGAATTTCACAATTGCTTCCAAAATGCTCATGGTCCTGTAAACGGAAGAAAACTGACGTCTTGGCTGACAGTTTTTTTCGGTAAATTTGAAAGATTTTTTTTTTTGCAGTGTAGAAAATCTATTCACGCAGTGAAAATCACTGCGTAGGACTTTTCTTACCCTATTGAGAGAAAATTACTGGGCAGCTGCATGTTTAAGCGCTTGACCCTTTGGAGATTCATGAACGAACGTTCTCGCACGTGCTACATTTTTTCAGTGTTGTAATAGGTCAAGCGTTTTGGTTATCAGTGCACTCACTACCTGTAGTTCTAAAGTTTGATATACAAACCGGTCCCGAACACGAATCTACTAATCCACAACGCATGACGATGCTAGCCACGTCATCCCATTGTTAATACCGCAAATGGCACGTATGCTGCTATCTATCGATACCACGTCTACCACCGTATCTCCACCAAAACTCACACAGCGCCCTCTAAAAATGAGGGAAGTTGATATGCTGAGCCTTCTACTTTTGGTGGCTTTTTGTTGGGCATCTTCTATTATCCCTAGGTGAGTACTTTTTCATGTACAACGTCATCACTTTCCAGTTTAAGAAGTAACGAATTGATTTTAACTACAACACAGTGCATCAAAGACTAATAAAAATGCGCAGAAAGATATTTAAAAGCTATTGTTTTCTAGTTGGTACAGCTAGTTCATAATAGTTTTATTCACGGTCATATTCGCCGGCAAAGTGGAACCTCGATCAAACACTTAAACTGTCGACTGCGGCCTTCTTTAAGCAATCAGGAGACTTCAGTCACTAGTTCTGGTGCAAATACACCCACATCTCGGTCATAATATCCGGAGACTGCCATTTCGTCCTTATTCTGGACTCATCAGTCAGGAATAGCCAATAACCTAGACTCCTCTTATTGTAGGTAAAATGATCTTCGAACTGGTATAGATAAAATTAAGTTACCTTACCAGCGAGTGTTCGCAAACCATGGTACGATTCATCTTGAAAATTGACGGCAAAAGCTGGGTAATATGCATATTTATGTCAGTTTGAAGGTTATATTGACCACAATAAGAGGGAATCTGCCTTCAGCTCGGTTATTGACTATTCCTGACTGATGAGTCTAGAATAAGGACGAAACTACAGTCTCAACAGGGCCGTCATTTCAAGTTTTTCCAGGGAATGGCAAAGGGTCTAAACACAATGCAATTTCATCGAAAAACATCAAAAACCACCCCCACTCATATGTGAATACATTGATTTCTCAAAGCCAGGGGTGGGGGGCAATTGACCACCCCTGACCCCCCTTAATGACGGGCCTAAGCTTCAGGATGTCATGACCGAGCTGTGGGCGTATTTGCTTCCGTTCTGCCTTTCCCTGGCTTATGGGCGGTAACTCATTTCATTCTCGTTCTGGTGTCTGACTGAGATCCAAATCGACCGGTAAACACTGTCGAGAGAATCGTTCCTTGAGGTTCTAAGGAACACCGAGGCATGCAATACACCGCCAGCTCGTTTATTCCATCCAAGGACTGCAGTTTCGTGCTATTTATGCTCTCATCAACATGGAATAGGAATTAAACGAGATGGAGGCAAAAGTCCTCTTAAAGAGCAAAGAGGAATTCCTATTTCCATGGAATTCCTACCCAAGTAGCATCAACTCATCGGATTTTGCTCGGCCGATCATCGAACTCCTCGTAAACGGACCGCGTAACGCACGATGACATCGTGCGGTCCGATCAGTATCCGAGCACGGTTTTCGATGAGCTCAGGCCCGTCACTTAGGGGGGCAGGGGGGCAATTGACCCCCCCCTGCCCCCAAGACTTTGTGAAATCAATGTATTTACATATAAGTGGGCGTGGTTTTTAATGTTTCCTGATGAAATTGCATTGAGTTTGGACCCCCTGGAAAAACTTGAAATGATGTCCCTGGATGAACTACTTTTCATCGGAAAGCGATATCCTTCCGATCCACTTTCCCGATGAAAATAAGTCGAGCTATATTCCATCGGAAAACGATATCCTTCCGATCAAGTTTCCCGATGAAATTCATCGGCACGGGACTGCACTGCTCGTAAATTGCTCCAAATCTCATCGTATTTCGAGCAAAACTCATCGGATTTTGCTGCTCGGATTCTGTTTGGCCGATGAGACATATTGGATCATCGGTCGATGAGAATTTCATCGGGTTTCGATGAATGGCCGATCATCGGCCGATGTGATGCTGCTGCTAGGGTATTCCATGCTGATGAGTAGATAATAAGCACGAAACTGCAGTCCATGGATAGAATAAAGGAGTTGGCTGTGTATTGCATGTTTCTGCCTCAGCCCTGGCTTAGGTGCTGTTACTTACTGCTTTATACTGTGACATAGTTTTAGAATTGAATTATTTTGTGCTACGATTTATTTCGTCTCAAATTGTTTCCTGTTGTCTTCACTTTCAGAGCAACAACTTGGAGAAGAAGTTTTTCAGACAACTAACGAAGAAGTCCAACGTCAATGAAAGCTACACAAGGGGTACGTGAGTGCCTATTCGTAAATATCATTGCACTTAAAAACAATGAAGGCCAGAAGGTTGGGCAAGAAGTTTAAAAGAAATTTGTGATCCATCATTAAAAAAACTGCATTGTAGGGGTAAAATGATATAAATCTTAATTTATCTTGAGTGTAATGGCAATCAAATTGCATTAGAAGATTTCAAAATTGTACAATGTACATTATCAACCCATACTCGTTTAATATTTTCAATCAAGCTTAACTATAATTGAAAGTCATCATTATTACGATTTAACCGTCTTCCTCAATGTAATTGATTTTTGCGCTCTAACTCTTCGGTTTACTATTCTGTGCGTGCTTCTATTATTGCTATAGCTCTTCCCTCTTCTCTTGAATTTCGCTGCTATGGTTTTTTTAATGAATTCCTGCAATTAATTTCTTTAAATTTGAAATTTCACTTTGAAGCATAAATTCGTTACGTGTCTAAAAAAATGTCAATGATTTTTTTAACAAAAACAAAAACAATAAAAATATAATAATAATAGCAACAACAAAAACGATAATAATAATTTTAATTATTATTATTATTATATTAACAATAAACATATAATAATAATAACAATAATACAGTCGACGCTCGTTATAACGACCTCACGTTATAAAAACCATCCTAATATAACGACCGGTGAAAAAACCCCCAACTGTATCCCAATATACTCTATGTTCTACCACTTATAGCGACCACTCGTTATGAAGACCGTTTCCTGTAGGACGGAGACGGTCGTTATATCGAGCGTCGATTGTAGTAGTGTTAACAATACAAATATAATAATGATAATTATTATTATCCGTTTTATTATTATTATTTATTATTATTTATCATTAATAATAATAATTAAAGCATCCCATTGGGGGATTTGATTATTTTCCTAACATTTCTATTCTTCCGTTCCTTCCACTCAGAAGCTGTAAATCTTGCTTCTCTGTCGAAGTACCCTTAGACACCGGAAGCTAAAATATAGGAAAACAGCTTCACACTTTCACATTTGCGCGAATCATTTAGGACTTACTGCGTCGAACATTTGAAATTAGGTCCATATATTTGACTGTTCAAAATATGAATTCTTCGATTTGTCTCTTTTGTTTTTCATAGCCATGTAAAGTCAACTCAAGTACTTGCAAATTATTTGCTAGTATACTTTATGTGTTTGTATAAAATTGTAAAAAAAAGTCAGCAGTTGTACTTTGAACGTTCGGTTTTTTTTTATCATCAAACGCTGAAGCTTCAAAATTTTAAAGTACGAATTGTAATGTGCTACAGAACACGTCTTTAAAACTGATGTTAGGTGATTGAATTCAAAAAATTAAACAATATAGAAAGACGCGACCCTGCTGATCTGCTTGTTAAATTATTATTGAGTATGTTAATTACTCGAGTACGACGTTGCAAAAATTCAGAATAAGTTGATTGAAGGAGATTATGGAGGAAAGTAGTCACTCCAACCTTCCCCCACTTCATTTTTACATTGATTTATTATTCAGTACTAAACACTAAATCTATGGGTTAGTTAAGTGAGATTTTGCTGCTAACTGCTGAGTAAAAAGTGTGTTTAACAGGAGAGATTATTCGCATTTGGTTTACCAGTTGCCTTCTAGTTCTGACACTTAGACCATTCTTACAAAACATATAGTAGGTGTGCATGTAAACGTATACTATAAGCAGCATCTATTCTAAATTAACGTTATTTCTTTAATGTGTTTTTGTATAGTAATGTTTTGTTTCAGCAGAAAAGCAGAGAAATATTTTTCTTTAATATTGCTTTTAAGGAAAAATCAAATCGAAAAAAAATCTTTTAATCAATAAAATAATATTATTAGCATAGTAATTAATCTATCGCTCTAGTTATCCAGTTACCGAATAGATGGTGCCACTGAAACCAATCGTTTTCGTATAACTTTTTGTAGCCCCATCTATTGAGTACGTAGGAAACGAAGGCGTTTGATCGCTGACCAACTCATACAAATATATTTATTTAATTTTCACTTAAGCTCATGCGCATTCACATGTTGTAGAATATACTGTTGTTATTAAACCCATAAAGCTTGTTTAACGCCCTTACTCGTTCTCTTTTGCGCCAGCTAGTGAGCAGTCAGAGTTGGAGACTACCAGCACTTTACACGGGCAATATCACCGCTCATCCCCTACTTCCGCAGGGCTGCCATGGCGCCGTTTGCTCCATTCTATAACCCTAAAGCAAAATGCCAAAGCGTCAGAACTTCAGTCCGGCTTCATGCAGAAGATTACCAGGTTCGGTTTCTTTTCAGACTATTGGTACACTGTAAAATCAGATGCTGTTTTTACTGTATAATACAGCTAATTTTATAATAACAAACTGTAAAAATTGCTAATCTTACAGTAATAAGCTGTAAAATGAGTCATTTTACAGTACGAAACTGTAAAATTGCTAATTTTAATTTATTATAGTGCATTTTACAATTTTAAACTGTTACCTCTGCTGCCAATACTATACTGTTGCTTTTACAGTATAATACAGCTAAATTTTAGGGCAATAAACTGTAAAACTGCTAACTTTACAGTAAGAAACTACAAAATTGCTAGTTTTACAGTTTATTACTGTGCATTTTACAGTTTTAAAATAGAACCTTGGCTGCCTGTATTATACTGTAAAAACAACAGTTCAGTTTTTGCAGTGTATTGAAAAGTCGGTGCATAACTTCCATATCTAATAATTTTCCCTTATTCCTTTCAGCCCAGTGCTAGCCATACGAGCGTGATCTTCTCTGAGTTGCCCATCTAACCATACTGGTCAGTATTCCGAGGAATACTCGTGCGCCACGATGACTGCCCACCGAAGTGCGTCTTTCTACTTCTCGTCCAGGCTTCTGACAAAAAAAAAACCCATTGCTGCTTCTGTGGTCGAAAAAACAAGGACTCAAATAGGGATGTTGTTCCGCTGCTGTTCCATTCTATTCAACTTTTATAACTTTTCGAAAGTAAACTAATTCATTCTACTTGAATTTTTAAAGAAACTGCTATTCAGAGGGAAAAATTCATCTCACCACCAACAGAAAGCACTAAGCAGAATCCGATTTCTCAGCAACTACGATCTAGACCCGCTTATTGGAAGGTTGAAGGAATATCCCGCTTAATATAATACATTTTCAATGTACCAAACCGTTGTAGTATGTTATTTTTATCTCGTATAATGGAATATCCCGCTAACTTGAATATTTTTTCGTGGAAAATGGCTATTCCACTAACTAGGCTTGATTGTATGTAATTTTGAGTGAAGTTTTCTAGAATCTCTATTACCGAAATAAGTTTTACAAGCGGAAAAACTTAAAGTTGTTGCTTTTAAATTTTAATAAAATATACATTTTAATGAAAATATTATTTAAAATATATATATATTACTATGCATTTCATTTATAAATATTTCGTCCTACAATGATACCTCAGTCTTTCTAATCATTCAGTCATAATGTCAGCGATTTTTTACTAATTCTCAGGTAGAAAACTACTTTGAAAACCAGCGACTTTGCACTTATTTGTAATTTTACGAGCTTTTATTAGTTTCAAAGAATTTCAAAAACTATTCGCTGAAATGACATTTTGTTTCATAGTCTGGGAGGTGTTTCCTATCAAGAAGCATCTAGCAGATAAGGTCATCCGTTTCTTTAGTTTCGTTTAATGAAAGCCATTTCAATATTAGGCACCATGAAACACACGCATCTGTTAAATTATGAGACATTAGAAATAAAAATTACCCTTGAAGGAATGATGCATAAAATAGTAGTCTACTGAATCCAAACCAATCAGTAAATCCACAAAACAAAACGTACATTACTGCTCCAAGACGTATGCCTCTTATGTAACTCCATGAATGAAAACAATACCATTTTGCCACAAAACATGCAATAAAATCGCCGCATTTTCAAAGTATTATACCGTACTGCGGCAGCAAAATGGAACTTGAGACAAATAAAATATTTTAAAACGAATGCTAAACCGGTGTATAAAACAAATGAAGTGCAACTTGCACTATTTTGATGAATGTTTCCCAATGACCTGCAATTCTATTTTCGATTTGAGTGTTCGTAGAACTTCCTTTCTAGACTGAAATAGCGACCGGCTGGGTGCTTTTTCCCGCTTAAATTGCTCTAGGAGACTTGTGATAAAATACATAAAACTGTGACATCGTTGCGTTTCTTCCCCAAGTAGGTGTAGAACTACAAGAGAAAACATTCCGAACTGAACTCCTTTCTTGAACTTTGACTCACCAGATTCGCGAGAGCTTTGTAAACAGTGAATGATCTAATGGAAGAAACTGTCGTATATTTTTATCAAAGATTCCTTGCTCTTCTAAGACGTACTTTTGTCGTTGAATTTTTCGATTTTACGTGTTTTGCTTGTTTCACAATAACATTAATGTGTTTTACGTTACTGTACTTAAAGGACCATTGTTTATACTCACTCATATCCGACTCAAACAACAGAACTAATACGCCATTTGCTTAATTTCCCATCTTATTGCACTACGAGCATGTATATCTGGAATATATTTATGGGTCAATAATACAATAATGTTGAATCATATACATTCACAGATTTTTATGCTTTCTTCTGTTTTTTTCTGTTGAAGAAATAATTCAATGGTTGTTAAAGGAAGTAAAAACTTTGTTCCAATGCTAATTCTAAAATATGCTTATAGGTATAGACACCGAACTTAAACTTATTAATCAAAGTCTGAGCTTTCAAGATTACGTAAAACTACATAGCAATCAGTAAAATTTATTTGCATTTAGTGATTTTCGGTTACTATCATCAAATCTGAATTGTAACTAACTAAAAAACTCCCAAAATTCATAATCATTTTGTACCTTGCTAGAATTTTCTGCTTCATAATCTTCAATTATTTGACGAAAAATGCATGAAAAAAACTAGGATTAAAAATTAAAAATCTTGGCCCTGAATGATATTTCCCACGGCCAGTAAAAGCATTTCTACTGCATTTTCAGTACTTGAACATTTTGTATGCTAACGGAAATTCGATACTAGCTCAGCAGGTGCTCTCCGCTTTAATTAGGAAGAAACTTCATAGATGGCAGCACTTAAAGTCTAATTTAGGAACAGTTGATTTGAGAGGCGCCATCTATGAAGTAACTAACGAACTGGAGTGGTAGACCGCCTGCTACCAAAATACCGAAAATTATTTTCTTCTCTATTCAAAAAGTTGATTTTATGTGAAAAGAAAATATATTTCAGCAGATGCATTGGAAGTTATGTACAGTTACGAGATGCATTATTTACTTGTAAAATATTCACTGTTTCTCAATCCCTCGCCATTTGCTCCTACATGTTTTCATCCCTTGCTCCTTGGGTATCCAAATGAACAAAGTTTCCAATGGTCCAAAACAGATACCTTTTCTCACTTTGTCTTGATAAATGTATATAAAATAACTCAAATATAGAACATAAATATATAAATATATATAAATGTATATATACATAAATATGTATATATATTCATATATATATGTGTGGTTACATATAACTATATACATAATGTATAAATATTCACATTAATTGTAATTTAAGATGCAAGTTCTTCCTTCATACCACATGAAATTTAAGTTTAAGTTTTGTTGGTTATTCTGTTTTCAGTAAACTGTTTTGAAAGATTATGGCATATGTTAAAATTTTTCATTAGTTCTCAAAGCAAATGATTCTCTAATGTTTGAAAATATTTTTTTCTCTCAATATATTTTTATTCCCACTGTTTCTTTTCTTTCTTTCTGCAAGTCATACTATGAAATAGGAATTTATCGTGTAGCTCAGATAAATATGTATGTTCCTAATCACGTATTAGTAAAATGATCTAAACCCATCGAATTTATATTTAAAAATTGTTGCTGAACAAATTTTTAAAATTGAAATTTTGTAAAATATAAAATTTTTCTAAACTCTTCTTTAAAAGTATTTAAAAGTTAAATAGGTTTTTTTAAGAGTATAAATAAAAAAACACTTAAATAAAAAATAAATTACTAATGCAACAATACTTATCTTAAATTTCATGTGCTTTTTTTCATATGCTTCTACGTCGAACAGTTTTTGGAGCACTGGAATGTTTTGCTTTCAACCGTAATTAGAAAAAAAAAATTCTTTTCACTGTGAGTACTCCATATTTTTCTTTGCTAATTGATAGCGAAAAAGACATATGTGTGTTTGTATATCGTCTTGCCATGATGTTGTTCACTGAAAAAAAAAAGGCTACCAAGCTATCTGTGACGGCGATTTTAAAATAACAAAGCTACATGAGTTAGAAACTTATTTTTTGCTACTAGGATTAGTAAACACACAATTGTCAATTAAATAAAAATCTGTCAAAAAATCAAAGTATTTTTTTTCTTCTGAGGACACGGGATGCCGAATTCAAAACAGACTTTTTTATGTCAAAGAGTTTTGAGCTTCAGCAAATTTAAACTCATTTATTAAAAGCTGAAACTGCTACTTATGATTCAAACTTACATTCATTTTACCGATCTCAAATTTCCTCGAAACATGTGCAGTTGCAAATCTTCGTCGCATCATATTTTACATATGTTTTTTCGAAATTGAATACTTTAGTGAGATTATGCCATTTTTGAACATTTAAATTCTAGTAAAAGATCGCGCAGTCTGGAAAAATAAGTATGCTATCTATAATTGGAGATATTAAAAAAAAAAAGATATGGGTGATTATTAAAAAGATATGGGTTGAAAGATGTTATTGGTGGTAAAAAAAGGAAAAGATGGTTACTCCATCTTATATACAAGTTTGAAATTCTAGCAAACTATTTTTTTTTTGAATTTATACTAACTCATAACTTAGAAGATATTGAAGAATACTCATTGCCGTATTTTTGCAGATAAGCCTCATAACCCTAATAAATCTTGATACGAAATCACAAAGTATTTGTTTATTAAAATTCAATAATAATAATGCAAAACTATTTACAAACTGATCACCTGTTGAACCGAGTTATTTTTGTCCTACGATATGGCATATCCGCCTCCTTTATGCGCATCTACAAAAAAAAATATATACCTACTGTTCTGTCATGACATCTTGAGACTACAGTTTCGTCCTTTTTTAGGAACTCGTCAGTCAGGAATAATCAATAACCGAGATGGAGGAAGAAATCATCCTATTGTAGCTAAGATTACCTTCAAACTGGTAGACAAAATTTGCTTACCAAACCTCAACTTAACTTACTGAACGTAACTTACTGCACGTAACTTATCGTCTTTAAGCGTAGGCAATGCGTTTGACATTCTTATGGACATTTTTCCCTCTTTTTTTTATGCGTATCTATGTTAAATAGTTCCAACAATGAAACAATTACGTCTAAGGCTTGCAATACTCTAAAATCAAAAACTGGGCGACTTTCTGCTACATCATCTTATATTTATAAGACTCTGCTTAGGGCATCCATTGGAGAAATAAAGAAAAACACTCACATTTGTGAATAAACTGTTCTGAAGATTTGCCACTGTTTTACTGAAAAATTACTACGTGAAAAGGGAGTTCAAGCCCTTATATCCAATTAGTTTTAAGTTAGGTTAGCTAGAACGAAACGTTTTATAACACTTACATAAAAAGAAAAAGAAAGGCAAATTACTTTTTAATACGCTTTTATTAGTTTCACATGTGGGTATGTATGTATATAGCTTACATGGAGGTGTTATTATAAATGTTTCAGTTGTTTGCAGGTAACTCTGAATAAAGGATAAAATTCACGTTCTTCTCAAATATAAAAGTAATATATTTAATACTCTTATTAATACTAAAGGCTAAACTATATTACATGTTGATGCGTTGTAAATTCATGTAAACTTAGAGAGAGAGCGGATATTCAATAGCTTTGAAAATCAGAGGGAAATCAGTTATACTAGAAAGCAACTTAACTTGACACTCAACGTCACTACGGGAGAAGCCAATAAGAGCTCACAAGCAGTTAGCGATCTCCCCTAATTCGCCAAGTCGGCTGTGACGTTT
This sequence comes from Uloborus plumipes, assembly GCA_038373865.1. Lineage (NCBI taxonomy): Eukaryota > Metazoa > Arthropoda > Arachnida > Araneae > Uloboridae > Uloborus > Uloborus plumipes. The sequence continues at coordinate 16,532 of JAXGGA010010560.1, read as the reverse complement.
TATCTAGCTCGTTTTTCATAGGCCAACGTCACGCAAACGTCACGCTGACGTCACGATGTTTTTGTTAAGAAAGGTTGCAGTCGAGTATAGAGTATCATGAAATATAGTTTAAAAGCGTATTTTCTTAGTTTTTTTAAACTATAATTTAAATTATTTCTTGTGCCTATACAAAATCGCCGCCGCAGATGGCAAAACACACCGCCAACAAAGAGTGGTTTTCTATCTCTTACACTATGTAACTCTTTTACACACGTGATTATACCAACTTCCCTATATGCCAGTATATGAACTTGTAAATTGAATGAATATCGCACTATTTACATGTAAGATACAGATACCGGGTTTAAAATGTTATTCTCCACATATATATATATAAGATATATATAAACTGCAACTTAATGCAACCTGTCGTGGCAACGCGCGTCGGGTCTATAGTGACGTGCATTGTAGATTACATTTTTGCCTTTGTCCTCCTGACTAAAGAAAAAGGTTATTGTAGTCCACTTTTGATAACATTTAGTGAGCTGTCGTGGTGTGTTGAGCAATTATTAAGAAATTTATTTTTTTGGCATAAATGGATTATTATATATGTGTTGTATATGAGAATAAATGGCAGTTTATGATTGTAGCTTTCGAAAAGTTAGGATCTATGAATTTAGATGGCTCCGGATTATGAAGTTATGAAACGAAAAAGTTTTTAGTTTTTGTCATCGTGTCGAGTTTAATTGCTATCATTTCAAAGCTCAAGTAGTTTTAGTTGAAAGGAAAAAGAAGCTGTACATATTTAAAACTTATGTATGTTTTTCATTCCTGTTAAAGCGCTGTTGAAATTCACAATTTCGCACATAAAGTGCTTTAGCCCGAGAAAAAATGGTATCATTTCATTTGGAGTTTTGTAATGCCGACTGAGGAAAATTTGACCAAAACTATACTTATGTCTTAGAAAATATTTTACTCACGATTTTCCACTTCGAAGTATTCTATCGTTTAGATATTTTTCATAATTAGACGAGTGCTTAGAAGCATCCTTTTATATACGTGAGGTTTCTAGATTGTGGGAGTTGAGTAATTAAATACTTAGTGCATTGTGAACTCTTGAAAATGTTCGTCTCCAAGATAACGCTTTCAGTTTCAAAGCTGCCATTTTTGTAAAGAATACATTTACTGCATTTTATACTTAGCAAAACTGTGAATTTCAAAGCATATTACATATATAGGAAAAAACTAGCTTGTTTTTATCTGCTAATATGAGTCCATTGAATCTTTAAGAGTTGATTTTTTATTACATAAAATTACTGTTAGTATATTTAAAAATGTATATATGAAAATATGTCGAAAGCATTTGCAATTTTATAAAATATGGCGCGTAAATGGAGCTCTATGGTTTTTGCGCTTGTAAATAATATATTTTGTTCCATTTACAAGCACGCTACTTGAATCTCTATGCGATAGACCACTGCGAAGAGATGTCGCGGGAAATAATTTGGCCGAAAAAAAGTCACAAGAATTTAGACGAAGCCGCATTTCGAATTTAAACACGGCATTCTGCTTGTGCAGACGAAGCAACGGTTCTTTGGTTATTTCTGATGCCAGTATTCATTTTACAATTTCAAGGCAATCTGATATGCTCTCTAGCGGGAATCACACAAAGGTAGACAGCATATCGGGTGCCTTTTTGAAAATAGAGTTCGTTTGTGTTCCACACAAGTGCAAAACACCATAGAGCGTAATGTTCCAAGTGCACCTCGATGTAGTGAAAGTTACAGTGCTCTTGCAAAAAAAGTATTTGTGAGTAAAATGTGTTACGTTCATTATCAAGAAAGTTTGTTTGCTTAAGTTTCTTACTGAATAGTCAAAAATGAGTAATTTTGATGAAATAACAATGGTTAATAAAGTTCGTTGAAGTATTGTACATTTATGAGCAAAAGTGTAAAAATTGTAATAGTACTGCAATATACATTCCACTTTTTTTTCCTGCTTTTCATTATGTTTTGATATGTACCAATTCTGGTGGAAAAAACTGCTTGTGTTATAACAGTTTTTGCAATGTGTAAGTTTGTGTTGGGTACTTGTGATTTCTTTTAAAAGGTCGAGTAAACGATTGAAAAGATCTCGAAGATTTCACATAAACTTTATAACACAACAGTGAAGCCTTTTTCTTTACGAAATTATAGTTTTTTTTTCATGTAGTATTATATTTTACACGCGTCCTCCATTACACTATGTAAGAAATTACATTCTTAACAAATTCAAATTTTGTGTATATATATGTATATATATACACACACACAACCAATTTGTCTAAACTGTTTCCTGATCCTTGTGGTGGGATTCAAATAATTTTATAATTAACTCAAAATACCTCATGGTAAACTAATTTTAATTATACGTAATGTCTTACTTTTATCACTGCCATTTTGATCATAACAAAAACATTTTCTGCGGATACACGAATTTTCAAATTAAATTTTACCTTAATATTATTCACTGTGATTTCAACATATTCTGAAGTTTTGCCCTAGTTTTTGAATTAAAAAAAATTAAACCCTTTTTTCGTTTTTTTTTTCCTCTCTCTAAGCAAGCCGTACATTAGTAAACCGTTTTGGGGAAATTATGAAAGGTTTAGTAGTCTTAAAATGCTGAAAATTTATTTCCTCTCCATATTCAAAGTAAATTAATGCGTAACATTTCTTTACCTTAACGTAGATTATTTTGAGGAAGGAGTTAAAGAAGTTTCATAAGAACTTTTCAGAGTAAAACCTCATAAGAATACTTTTGAGAAAAGTATATTCAATGTCGGCACTTTTTTTCTTTTCGGACCCCGACTAAAAATGTTTTCTGCATCCGCCGCTGTCCAAATGGTACGTTTAAAAATTAACTTTCGAAAAATTTCTGAATCCCACTACTCTTTGGGGGAAACATTACAGTACAGTCTAAACTTACCAATCAAGCTGCAAAATAAAAGTGTCATAGAAGAAAAAGTTTAATCGATAGCTTCACTGATCTACTTGTTTGTGAGCTCTCTTGGGAATGAAAGTAATCGTATCTGGAAGATGTTTGCAAATTGTTCTGTTCGAAAATCCGTTTTGATGTTCTTCATTTCTGTCTTTGGCGTTTTAGCTAAAGGTGTGTCTGTTTGTTTGTTACCTGTCGTTTTGTCTACGAAAACGGTTCAACACTTTAATGTGCCTGTTTACCAGAAACATGAAAACAACGAGAATTTTATAAATCATTTCCTCTTTCCTTGTGAGTTTAGATGTCACACCCCCTTCAAACTCGATTGTCATTCACAGTGTTGTGCGTTTCTCCCTATGGCGGCTGCATTGAAGATACCCGTGCCAAAATGTCGAAGTGGGTTGGCATTTTTTTACCAATTTCGGAATGGGTCCTTTTCTTTCATTTGCGTTTTTTCGCCATGTTTGACAAAATTTAATTTGACTGAAATTCGTCATGATCTAAAAATTTTATTACACAAAGGACTATATTATTCTTTGTTCAAACTACATATCTGTGGCTTGGTTCTAAAAGGGCCAATGTCAATTTTTTAACATTCTGTGTTATTTACATCAAAAGTTCCCAATTTAGTAAAACTCTAATTCTACAAAGGCCAATGTCTATATAATATATAATAATATGTATAGTATATAAATTATTATATATGTTATACATTTATATAATATAATATAGATAATATAATATATATATCAAATTTCATATGATAAAATAATGTTTCTTTACACTAACAATAAACAAATACCAAAAAATAATAATGGGAATCTTAATATAAGAAAGTTATAGCATTCTAAAAAATCTCAAATATCTTTTATCGCCTTTTTCTCGAAACTAACATTTTTGACTTAGGCCCTTTTAGAACCAAGTCAAAGATATTTACATTTTATGTACAGGCATGTTAATTTTTATTTCAAATGTAACTCGTTTTTTGCAAGAAAAACATTTAGCTATTTTATGGCGAAAAACACGATCTGAAATTTTCATTTGAACCTACATTTCCGTTTAGCTGAAGTACCTATTTTTTTCTCCTCATAGAAACTAATTCACGTGAATGCTTTACAGGGTGACTAAGGATTTGTTGAAGTACTTAATGAAGTGTTTGTAGCATAAACTGAAGTACTAATGCAACATTAAAAATATCTATCTTTTTTATTAAAAAAATACAGTAACTGCAAACAGCAGTTAATGATCCACCCAAGTTTGAATGAAGCAATTGTATATTGATTTTTGATATTTTATGGATTTTTAGTAGGTCTTCAGGTTTTTTCTTTTTAATGCTTTGTTGTATTGTTTCACATCACTAAATGAATGTTTAGAAACATTTAGCAATTTAACCATTTTTCAGCAACTCCCCTCTTCTCCCTTCCCCCTCTTAATCCTTGAAAAATTTAATCAAAGCCCAACAATTTTTTTAAAAGAAATTTTAGTTTGAATTTTTTAAATGGATATAGTTAAAGCTTTTATTGGGGAAAAAAAAGTCAGTGGCCCGAGTTAATGTATAAAATTAGAAAAAGTTTCGTGGAATGAGACATAACTGTCAGAAAAACTGAGTAATGGCACTTTGAAAAAAATATATATAAAAATAACTGAAAAGTGGTTAAAACACTTAATTTAAACTTACTAGTGTTAGGGTATATTTATTGTTTCTAAAGTGATACCAAAATGTATAAACACGCAGCTACTTTTGCCAGTACGTAGAGGAAAGCTTCTGGATGTCTTAGCCGCTGTTTCATTCATTTCCACCTCAATTAATACTTCATGTCTGTATTGAATGTTCCAATTTATGTGTCCTCTGTACATTCTTTGTGTTTCTAACGAAACGTGTGTAAATTCGTTCAACGTGAAACAGACGCCATACTCGTTGGTCAGCACAGAGGGACCAAGCTGTAAAAAACTCGCTTCTGCCGGTGTGACTCGTACTCGAAACGTCGACAAAGCACAAAGTGATGCAGGCCGCCCCTCCCTCCCTCTTCGGTTGCCACACATTTTGAGGGGAAAAAGAGAATCAAAACGATATTTCTTCCGAGTACTTAGAAGGACATTTTTTCCCAGACAAACTTGTAGCTCTATCTCTTTGCAAACGGTTCTTCATTTTCACAAAGCTGTAGACTATGACTGTTGAAACATTGTTTCGTATGTTATAAGCATGTTTAAAACTAAATAATAAAATACGTTTCTGGAGAGTCTTGTGTCTTTATTGAAGGAGGGCAAAATAGTACAAGATCCGACTTGGATTTACTTACCCTTATCGATTTTCCTAAAATGTTATGTGTAAAAACGTAGATAAAAATGTTGCAAACCCGATGGTATGAGGCTGACTAAGCAAAAGTGCCTCTTTCACAGGGTTGTCGCGTTTTTAAAATTTCAATAATGAAGTTATTTCGCAGATTTTCTGCAGCTATCTTCAAGTTAAAGAACAAATTGTAAATTTTCTGCATTTTTTTTTTTTTTTTTTTTTTTGTCTGTTGAATTTTTTAAGCACATACTTTCTGAATCCCACAATGATTTCCTTGCGTAAATGTAGAATTTTTATTCAAAAAGTTATATTTGGGAGATATTTAGATCCACTTTTAATTTTCAAAAAACTTGCAGATTCTTTACAAAGTTTAAAAGCACCTGCAAAAAAACTGCAATTTTCCTCAGCTACCGGAATTTCAAATTGCGACAACCCTATGATTGAATCACTTTTGTTCAGATAACCATACGCCATCGGTTAGGAATATTTTTATCTACATTTTATATCTAACTTATTAGGAAACTCGATGAGAGTTGATCAACCTAGGTCGGATCTTAGACTAAGAGCAGTAGTTACCACTGGCCAGAGGGAGACTGGGAAAAAAATGGCGATTATATACGTATATATATATCGTCGGCACCATGCTAAAATTACGAATGTAAAAATTGGAACTTTTCAGGAGAGCCAAAACACTGAATATAATTTTTTCCCACCTGACGCATATGGTCTATTTTAATTTTTCATAGATATTTTTAGGTGTAAAACTATCGTTCGAAGGTATCCTTTAAATTTTAATTATTAGCAAAATTTGAACTTGAAAAACGTGATATTTCACTTTCGTTATTTTAGCATGGTGGCGACGATATACACTGCGATTCAAAAGTTTAGACAAAATGCTAATATGTGAATAAAAAGAAAACTATTCAACGAAATGCTTTCGAATTTCTACTGCGGGTACACAATATGGTCCCAAATACGTGTCTGGAGTTCTTATAACTATAACTGGAATCAAATTTTGGATATTACAGAAGATAGCTTTTTACATTGTTGCAAAAGTTTAGACAATAGTCAGATTTTATGCAAATATCCCTCGAAATGTGATTGGTGGAGGAAATGCGGGACTGTATTATTCATTTATAAAGTGCAGAGATTGCTGAACAAATAATCAAAATCTCAAAAGCTCTTTAGTTCTCGTGTAAAGAAGATGAGAAAGTTTTGAAGCCGAAATTTGAAAATGAACCTACTTTATTAATGTTTTGTCTTTTAAATCGGCTCTAGTATGGTAGTACATTGTTTTTTACTTTGTGGAGAGCAAATTCAGATATGCGTATCGATCAAGAAGTCCAAGAAAAATGATATTTCTTAAGGATGAAGGAATTGAAAAAACGGCTCAGACTGACGATTCGCCCCTTAATCCTACAAAACTTCAACTTGGGTCAAAAACAGCACGTGACAGCATAAGTAGATGAACATCTGAATCGGAATGCATAAAAAAAACAAAGAATTGTGCCTGAGCCTTTTAGGACAGAGTGCCGCAAATAAGCCAGATTTTAATGTGAAAAGCAGCATATGTATCATCGTGACTAAAAAATGAATGGTACTTTCTTTGATAAAAATTATTAAAATTGGGATGGCCTAGATGGATTATAATTCTTTTTGCGGGACTTGAGAAATATCCAATGATCATATGCTGTGCTGCTTTTACCAATAAAATCTGGCTTATTTGGGACACTCTGTCCTAAAAGGCTCAGGCACAATTCTTTGTTTTTTTTATGCATTCCGATTCAGATGTTCATCTACTTATGCTATCACGTGCTGTTTTTGACCCAAGTTGAAGTTTTGTAGGATTAAGGGGCGAATCGTCAGTCTGAGCCGTTTTTTCAATTCTTTCATCCTTAAGAAATATCATTTTTCTTGAACTTTTTGATCGATACGCATGTCTGAATTTGCTCTCCACAAAGTAAAAAACAATGTAGGGGAGACCGGGGCAAGATGACGAGCCGGGCAAGATGACGAATTCCGTATTTTTTTCATTTCCTGCTAGATAGCAGCATCAACTGGTCATTAGAGATTCTTCTATCTATTCTTCGTTCAGCAATAGTATAAAGTCGCTGAACTCACCATTTTCAAGACAGCTCTGAAGTTGTTCTGGTTTACCACTATCGCGATCTAACTTTTATCCATGTGCAAATAAGCTCTGATGCAAATACAGGTAAGATTTATTGCTTCCCATTAGTATTAATGTGTACCTTAGTTTAAATACTACCTATTTATATGAATGAGCACCAAATAAACGCATTTTTTTATGGAAATAAATACGAATCCTTCAAAAATGGCAGTCTGGGGCAAGATGACGAAACGAAACACGGGGCAAGATTACGAGCTCGTCATCTTGCCCCATGTTTCGGAATTTATGAAACTAACTATGTTGCCCCTTCTATTAAGTTCTTTAAACGCTTATTTATAGTTATACTAATATATATACTAATGTATATAATAATATATTATAATAAGTCCCTCATGCCCCTCCCCCTCTTCCGAAGAGCAAACTAATTGTTTGTTAATGATACATATGACATTTCAGATATGGTTCGACATTACAAGAAGAAATCTTCAAGAGGAGAATGGAGCAAAGATTCTATGCTGCCCATGGTAATATAAGCTGCTCATGGTAGTCAGTCCTACAGGATACAGAAGAGTTTCGAAGATTGTTTCAGCAGAGAGAGGAAGGAATGTAAAAATAATTTGTTGCATAAGGGCCACTGGCTTTTACCTGCCACCTTTTCTGATTTTTGCTAGAAAACGAATGCGTCCTGAACTTATCAAGAAAGCCCCACCAGTAACTATAGGTCACTGTAGTGATAATGGCTGGAGCAATGAGGATACTTTTTTCTCTTTTTTGCAGCACTTTTATTAACACGTAAAATCAAACATAGAATCTCCTGTTCTGTTGATCGTTGATAATTATAAATCGCACATAACTTTGCAGGCTATATTATATTGCGGAGAAAAATTCATTATCATGGTTGTGTCGCCTCCCCATACATCACATCGTCTCCAACCTCTTGATGTGGCATTTTTTGGCCTATTGAAACATTATTGTGGGCAAGCATGTGACCATTATATGGTCGCTCATCCAGGGAAGACCATCACAGATTAAAATGTTGGTGAACTTTTGGGCATAGCTTACTTTAAAGCCGCTACAATTATAAATGCAGTTCAAAGTTTTCAAGAATGTGGGATCGAGCTGCATAATTCTCTTGTATTCAGCGATCATGGTTTCGCTGCTTCAAAAACAACTGATCTTGATGCTGTTAAAGAGGGAACTGAAAATAATAGTGCCAACCCCCAGACCCTGTTAGTAAAAAATCCACATATAAACCATCAAGTAGATACAGAATTGATGACAAATTCTGATTCCAGTGCAGAAAAGGAGCCTTTAAGTGTTTTTGATTTAAAGCAATTGCCAAAAGCACTACAATGTGGCAAAAAAAGAAAAAACAAAAAAAATGAGTTAAAGTATCCTTACCAGCTCACCCGTCAAAGAACTCCTAGAAGAAAGATCCAAGCAGAAAGAGAAAAATGATTGTCTAAAAAAACAGGGGACAGAAGAACGTGAAGCCAAAAGAGGAGTAAGAAAACTCAAACTTTGTTCCCTTAGCCCGAAGTCAGAAAAAATCAGGCCAAGCAACCCAGTGGCATCAACTTCAAAGGATGGTGTAATAAGATGTCCTGCTTGCAAAGAGGAATATTGTGATCCTCCAACAGAAGAATGGATCCAGTGCTGTAAATGCCAAGAGTGGTGGCATGACGACTGTTCCAATTATGAAAATGGCTTTTTTTTTTTTTTTTTTTTTGCGACTATTGTTAGCTACACTACTAAACCCTTGTATATATACATTACTTTACAATGCTTAATTTAATGCTTTCTAAGATGTAGAAACACATTTATCATTTGTTAAACCATGTAACGTATTCAAAAGTTAAAAATGTTACACCTTTTATAGAGTCGTCATCTTGCCCCAAGGCGAAAGTCATCTTGCCCCGGTACTGGGGCAAGATGACGAATTGTTAAGATTATGAAAACATAAGAAAATCATACTTTTTTTTTAATTTCAAAAAATTATTGGTAATATATTTTAGGCTACAAAGGACTACTCTAACGCCTTATATAAAAATAATTTAACCACCCTTAAAAATGAGTGAATAATAAGCAACGATTCTTAGCATCGTCATCTTGCCCCGGTCTCCCCTACTACCATACTAGAGCCTATTTAAAAGACAAAAAATTAATAAAGTAGGTTCATTTTCAAATTTCGGCTTCCAAAATTTCTCATCTTCTTTACACGAGAACTAAAGAGCTTTTGAGATTTTGATTATTTGTTCAGCAATCTCTGCACTTTATAAATGAATAATACAGTCCCGCATTTCCTCCACCAATCACATTTCAAGGGATATTTGCATAAAATCTGACTATTGTCTAAACTTTTGCATCAATGTAAAAAACTATCTTCTGTAATATCCAAAATTTGATTCCAGTTATAGTTATAAGAACTCCAGACACGTATTTGGGACCATATTGTGTACTTGCAGTAGAAATTTGAAAGCATTTCGTTGAATAGTTTTCTTTTTATTCACATATTTGCATTTTGTCTAAACTTTTGAATCGCAGTGTATACACAAAATCGTCGGTAAATTGCCACCGCCACCCAGTTGCTATCTCAAAGAATAAACTAATAATCTTAATAAGTGCAAAAGACTAGTGATTGGTAAAAAACATTCCAATGAAGTTTGAGATGCAGTCTTTGTAAACTTTTTGTGTTTTAATATATTACAGTGGATCCTGTTTAATTGAATCAACCGCTTCAATAAATCAAGTAGCTAAAAACATAACAAAATCTAGCTTTATATTGATTTAGCTACTTTGTTGAATCAAAACAGTTTAGAACAAACGTGATTTATGTAAGCGTCAGTCGCTGTACTTACGTTAACAGTGTATTTAGAATTATTAACCGACTTCAACAAAGAAGGAGTTTATACAATTCGTCGGAGAATTTTTTTTTTTTGTATGTTATAAGATTTCTCGAAGACGCCTGGACCGATTTCAAAAAAAATTTTTTTTTGTTCGAAAGAGTTTCACTTTCAATTGGTCCCATCCTCTCGTGATCTGGGTTCGATAACGGGAACGTGTAGAAATCTTTCGAAAAAGAAATCGGGATCACAGTAATCGTGACAATTTTGAATGTAAGGCCTCTCTGAATTACCTAATGAAATTCATTTCTATGGTCTTTTTGAAATTTTTATGTATCTACTTATGTTAAAAACTGAGTATATTTTTATCTCTGTCCTGCTTCTTTTTCCTAAACGCCAATGAATTGAAAGTCGAACTAGGTACCGGTAGATTCGTAATTTTTCGGGTTTCATAAGTGATAATTTACATAAGGTTTGATAAAAGGATTCTGAAGAAATCGAGGAAAAATCTTGAAATTTTTGCTCAAATTCAAAACGATTCGTCCTAAATGATTAAATATGAAATCCATTGTTGTAAAACGTGGTTGATATGAAAGAGTGATAATAGTAATAATGAGAATTTTGAATGAAGACGAAACTGAATCAAACATGAAACTCATTAGCGGCCATGTACGTAGTATTTTTATCGCAAGCGACTTGAAATGTTTTGAAATATAAATTAGTTGTAAAATTTTACTTTGCTCTACCATTATCTTACTTTTGAATTACATTTACACTAAAAAGAATAAAATAAAAATATTTTTGAAAAAAAAAATTGAACCGACTTCTGAACTTCACTCGGCAAGTGCTCTAAAAAGTAAAAAATAATTTTATTCTTTGAACACCATACATACTACATTTAAACATACGTTTTGAAGTCGGTGCTGCAAAAACTATAAGTAAAATGATGTTTAACTATATTTTGCCAACATATTTCAGAGAAAATTAAGAGCTGAATATTTATACCATTACATAAATAGTATGTGGTTGTCAATGTAGTGAATGCGAATGTGATCAACGAACCTGGATTCATTGAAATTTATATTTATTGTTGAATTATAGTTTCGTATGATTCTATTTAGAGTTTTTGCGCCGACTTCAAAACTTATGTTTAAATGTAGTATCGATGGTGTTCAAAGAATAAAATTATTTTTTACTTTTAGAGCACTTGCCGAAGTGAAGTTCAGAAGTCGGCTCAATTTTTTTTTTCAAAAATATTTTTATTTATTTCAACATTTAAAAAAATCGCACTTTGAGTAAAAAAAAATGCCCACTGCTTCAAAAAAAACGGCTCAAGTGGAATTTTTACTACTGGCCACTGGGATGAGTGAAGAATTTCCCCAGTTTTTTCCTTAACTTAGTGCTTTGATTGACATGAGAAATGTGTTAGTAAATTTCAAATTGAAACGTATCTGAGCTTAATCAACGCCCCTGTAATACTAACGGAGTATTAAAGAGACGTTGGCTTAATTTAAGAATACGGTTAAAAATAGAGGATGAGGCTCGAATTATGCGCCATTGCAGCTTTTGAGTCGAGGTACGATCCCAAGACATTTTGCCTGTTTTTGTCAAAATGAGCAAAAATCGGAATTTGCAAGAGTTCGAATAGATTTTTGAATGGCAACTGACTGGGTTTGAGAGCTAAACCCGCCAGAGGTTTAGCTCTCAAACCCTGTTCTATGATAAACCAATTCTATTCTTTTTGTTGTTGTTGTAGTGTCATAGTAAATCACTATGAAGTTTGGGGGGCTATTAAATCGAGAGATTGGACAAGACAACACAAGGAAGATTTACTGCACAAAGAGATGAAACAACACTCAGGACAATGGCGAGAATCGAAACCGCGATCTTCTGCTTTCGAGGCAAAACTTTTACCTCTGAACCACCAAGCTCCATTCCTCTTACTTTATTAACGGAAATGAAAAGTTAAACAAGAGAGCAGAGGCGTAGCAAGGGGTGGGAAAAGCGGGCGACCGCCCAGGGCCTCGCGACTTCCGGGGCCTCGCAATTTTCTCCATTCGAATTTAATTCCGAGACAAAATTTTACTAAGCATTCCCACGTAAAAACTCAGTTTGAACTAACACACATATAAAACTATTAAAAAATAAACGGAAAAAGATCAACAAGTAAAAATCAAACTAATACAGATATAGTTGAAACTTCAATTCTTTTTTTCGGGAGGAGGGGGCATTAAAGATAGCCTGCAATAGTGTCTTTAGAACTTCAACTTCGAAAAATATCTGGGGCACAGTCTGTGACTCTGCCCATCCCTTTACTTTACATATTCTAGGATAGCCTAGGACTAAACATGAGAGTGGTTTTTCTTCAATTCCGGAGGAAAATCTGGAAAAGTGCATTGAACCCCATAAATTTCCTAGCGTTATCAAAATGTGCCTAAGATGCGTTTTTTTTTTTTATTTCCAAAGAAACCCTGGGGTTAGGAAGCGACCCCCCCCCCCTCCCACCAAAAAAAAAAGAAAAACAAAACTTTTTCAGATGGCTTAGAATTGCGTATTTACGACTTCAATTTCAAAATAATTTCGAGAACCAAATCTGGTTCCTCATCATCACGAAAGATGACCCAGAATTGCGTTTTTAAGCCATCTATTTCGAAAAAATTTCCAAGCAGAGTTCCAAACTGCATCTCATTCCTTATTGTTCTCAGAAGAATGGAGCTTGCAGTTTTACTTTTAGGACTTCAATTCCGAAAAAATGCGTTAGCTCAACCTAGGAGCCAAATCATTTCCCTTAATATCATTGAAAAAAAGGTTACCTTTTCCAGGATTTCAATTTTCAAAATTTTCAGGGCATAGCCCTGGGCCCGCCCCCTTTTAGTAACACCATTAAAGAGGGCTAAAATTATGATTTAGAACATCAGATTAAAAAAAATGCCATGGTACAGTCCCGAACCACCAGGGTCGACAAGAGCCAATACCCACTCTTCCTCTTCCCCCATAAAATTTATTACACTCCTGTTCCGAGCCAAGCTTGCATTAGCGTTTTTGTGACTTCAATTTCGAAAAACTTCCAGTGGGGAGTCTCGAACCACATTTCTCTCCTAAAAAAGGTTTGAAATTGCGTTTTTAGGATTTCAATATCAAAAGAGAAAACAAAAAAATCACGGAAAGAGTTCCGAACCCCATCCTAACGTTGTCAGAGACTGCCTACAATTGCATTTTATCACTTGAATTTTAGAAAAGTTCTGAGGGAGAGTCCGTGAATCTCATCCACTCTCTTAATGTCATCATCTAAGGTGGCTTACAATTACGTTTATGAGAATTCAATTTCAAAACTTTAGGAGGGAGTTCGGAACACCTTCTTTTTCTACAACGTCATCAAAACTGGAGTAAAAGTGCCTTTTAGGCTTTCAGTTTCAAAATAAATCAAAGTCCAATGAGGGTTCCGAATCACATCCCTTCCCTCTTCATCATCAACGGTAGCCTGCAGTTGAGTTTCCAGGACTTTAATTTTAAAAGATTTGAAGACCCTATTGAACAATATTATTTTTTATAACATCATCAAAAATATTACCTACAATTGCGCTTTTAGGACTTTAATTCCGAAAATTTTAATGGGGGAGGTCCGAACCCTACCCCTTCTCTAGCGTGATCAGAGACTTCAATTTTTTGGGACTGGAAAGACTAGATATTTTCTGGAGGTGCGACCCAGAATTTATCACAACTTCATTGAAGGTCTAAAATTTCGTTTTTATCGCTTCTCAATTTTGAACGAATTCTCCAAAAAAACTTCGATATTTCAGGGGTATTCTATTCTATTCTAGAAGTCAATAGACTTCGACACACATGAGGGCTGCGTACAATGCGCCTTTCCTCCACAGATAGTACAATACAGATTTTATTGAAGGAAAGAATTTACAGCACAGAGAAGGAAGTTACACCCAGGGCAAAGGCAGGAATCGAACCCGCGCCTCTTGAGATTACAAATTGACGGGCAGACCCACTGCGCCGTTGAGGCCCCTTATTTCAGGGGTAAGTCTATAAATATTATTACGTCTTCTAACGTTGCCAATGGTTGCCTATAATCGCGTTTTTACTATTTCCATTTCTAAAAACTTTAAACATTGAATCTCTCGATTTGACAACTCTCAATTTTTTTAAGAAGTTACAAATTGTTGTTTAAAATCACTAAAAATTTTATTCAGAGTAAAGATGGTTCGGGATCATTAATCATGGCCTTTCCCTTCCTGATGCTCAAAGTGTCCTCCCCCAGAGCAAAAGGTCTGAAAAAAAAACATTGTAGCCACACTGTCACGAAGCTCGACTAGAATCTAGAAAACGATTACATTGATTTTAGATATTACCCACTGCATGTTTTTATCTTAGAGACATTTTTAAATGTACAAGATTTTAATTTTATATTTTGCAAAAAATACGAGAAGTTTGATTTTTTTACACGGAATAGTTGAATTTGGTCTACAATTAATCTCAAAATCGGGGCGAGGGGAAAGAGGGTCCTCGCAACATTTATTCGCCCACTCTTAATTTTGTTCTTGCTACGCCACTACAAGAGAGTTAATACATTTTTCCAAAAATATTAGAAAATGTCTCTTTTCCTTTGAGCAATGATTAATTGCTATTTATTTTCCCTTTCGACAGTTGTTGCCGTGTGGTTCCTTTTTCAGGTTACACTCAGTCCTCTACATGGTGATGTCATACACACTCACACGCACGCCCAGACCCTGATTTCCGCAGGGGCACGGGCCCCTCCTCTTAGATTTCAGGAGTGCCCAAAATCCCCTTACTTTATCCAACGCCTCCTGTATACTAAATGTCTACTGTATATTTTGCTAAAATGCCTACTGTGTATTTTACTATTAATACTAAAAGCCTACTGTGTATGTTGACGTATATTTTTGTCTTAATAATTTGATAGCATAATTATTTATGTTTTTTTTTAAGTTTAATCTTTGCACAAAACTTTCATTTCATTCTGGTATAGTAATTTTTTTTTACTCGTAACACGTAACTGATATGAGAAAAGGGGAGGGGGCCCTGAAATAGAAATGTGCCCCATGTCCAATGTCAAAATGATCGGGCTCTGCGCACGCCAACACATATATAAACACGCGTCTACACACATGCACACACCAATCGCAATTCATGATTGTGAAAATCATAATTATAATTTAAGCTGTCAAAGATGTATTTATTTATTTATTGAGCAAATGACAAATTGTTGCATGTTTTCTTTTGGGACCTCCTACATAGGGCAGTCCAGATTGCCATTCTGCCAAAACCACTCACGTCCCTGTACTCCAACACCCGGAAACTGCTCCCCGGGTCCCTGCAGGGAACCTATGCAACACATATGGTGGCGAAGAAGCACAGTCACACAAGACACACACACACACATCACACACCTGTCGCGATTTCTCATTACGAAAAACAGAATTAGAGTTTAAAATGTCTTTTTTTTTTTTTTTTTTTTTGATAACTTTATGCTAGATATAAAAACCTTACGTACTGCATGTTTTCGAACTCTGCTCCTAGCTGCCACGAACGCTACCGTTTGAAAAGGGGTTTTTGGTTGAGAGAAGCACTGCCCGATGCTTTCAGATTTTATTCGCTTCTTACTTTCTGGTTGAATGTTACTTTGCATTCCCTCCAATTTGGGAAAATCAGAAGAGTCTTCAGGCATGCGCGATTAGACAGTATGTAATTTTTATTTCTTACCAATCTTTAATTGAGCATACAAACAGATTTAGATTGTTTTTAAACGAAATAAAGCACAAAAATATAGTGAATTTTTAACCCTCCAGTATTTGCCCCCCAAAACAAGGAGCCCGGCTTGCTTCGCGGTATATTGTGGTATATTGCGTGCATGAGAAATCCTGACGAAGTTTCATTGAAAACACAATGATCACGTGATAATCTTTTTTCTTATTCTTCTGAGTGGAGGAAAGAATTAGCGGAGCTGCTAATTCACTACACAAAACATAATACTTGCAAAATTTTAGGCTTTCGGATTGAAATTTTGACTAAATCAAATCATAGTTTCTGATTAATTTTCAAAACATACTTAACAGGCTTCATTTACCTATATTTTTTTACTCGTAATCAAAATAAAGAAAAGGGTCTAAGTAATTAGAAGAAGATAACCATTATGAGACGAGAAGTGAGCAGACTACAAAATTCCTTTTACGGTTTACTGATATTTTGGTTGAAAAGCTTAAAATAGAGGTAACGAGTTATAAGTTAAGAATTTTTGTTTTTATGACATTAATACGCTTTTTGATATTTGTAAAAATATTGG
>JAXGGA010010559.1:0-46292 GCA_038373865.1 Uloborus plumipes | reverse complement strand
GAAAATTAGCATGTGTATTCCTTTTACTTCCCAGAGCTCAAAATAGTGTTCATTTTATTTTTAAAAAATTTACCCTTTGATATATAGGCCATTTTTGTTGTTGGCAACAGCGAAAATTGGGCGTTTTGATGCTTTGTTTGATGAACTATAACTTTTTTTCTATCAAAGATTTTGAGCTGAAATATAGCTCATTGGAAAGCTAAGAAAAAGATCTTTTTATATATGCTATCAATAAATTTCAGATTTTAAAAAAATATTTATTTATTCAAGGCCAAAGTTCACGACGAAAATAACATTTTTTACTACTTTCGAGCATTAAAAAACCCATGAAGGGTTCAAAGTAACAAGCCGATTTTTTCATCATGTATTCATAGTCATGGTTACTTACTGTATAAAAAAAATTGGCTTGTTACTCCACCCCCTTTATGAGATATGCCCCCCCCCAAAGTTGTAAATTTTTTAAAAAATCCAATTTTCAACGCTAAAAAAATGCATGTGGGGGGCAAGATAAAAAAATTTTTATATGTGGTATGTTAAGTACTTTTTACCAGCTTTCTAATGAAACAAAAGTTGCTTTGTTATTCAAAGGCGTTTGGCAGATATAAGGGACTGAACTTTCAAAAAATTGCGCAAAAACAACACGAATATTTTAATTTTTTTAAATCTTTTTTTTTTTATTTAAATGTAATTATATACCTTATTCTTTGCTTTAAATGCTAAAAAAGACTAAGAAGAGCAATGAAGAAACATATTTAAAGTTTAATAAGATAATTTAATATTTTTAACACCTAGGAATATAGAATACCACTAAACTTGTCTGATTTTTAAACATCTGATTGCTACCTACAACAGGACTGAGCATTTTTCAACTTGTCCAGGTTTGTTCATACCATGTGGTCATCCTTGTTCTGGCTTGCTCTCACATGTGTATCTTAGTTGTCTTTCAAATTCTGAAAGAAGTAGGTCGTTGAGCTAGTGTTTCTGCTGTAAAATCTTGTGAAGCTGATGTGATTTCTTTTCATTTCAAGTTCATTCATATTCACAGAATGTTTTGTTAAAGGTAAAAAAGAAATTCTTTAGAATTCTTAAATATAAATTTAAATTTGTCTTTCTACATGTAAACAGTGAATAAGTTATGGATAACCCTAAATGCTCCATAGGAGTTTTTGAGAATGATGATTGTAATATATTAAGTTACAGTAGTCAGTCTATTGTAAATAGTATTTTGAGTACAGTGATAATGATAAAACTTTACTGCACCTGAGAACTAGGTGTAAAACTATTGAAACTGTTTGTACCTACCATGCAAAAAATTCTTGCAATTTGCACATGAACTTGCTGTAGACAAAGTTTCAATAGCTTCACCAGTTCTCAGGTGCAGTAAAGTGCAGCTCAACAACCTACTTCTTTCAGAATTTGAAAGACAACTAAGATACACATGTGAGAGCAAGCCAGAACAAGGATGACCACATGGTATGAACAAACCTGGACAAGTTGAAAAATGCTCAGTCCTGTTGTAGGTAGCAATCAGATGTTTAAAAATCAGACAAGTTTAGTGGTATTCTATATTCCTAGGTGTTAAAAATATTAAATTATCTTATTAAACTTTAAATATGTTTCTTCATTGCTCTTCTTAGTCTTTTTTTAGCATTTAAAGCAAAGAATAAGGTATATAATTACATTTAAATAAAAAAAAAGATTTAAAAAAATTAAAATATTCGTGTTGTTTTTGTGCAATTTTTTGAAAGTTCAGTCCCTTATATCTGCCAAACGCCTTTGAATAACAAAGCAACTTTTGTTTCATTAGAAAGCTGGTAAAAAGTACTTAACATACCACATATAAAAATTTTTTTATCTTGCCCCCCACATGCATTTTTTTAGCGTTGAAAATTGGATTTTTAAAAAAATTTACAACTTTGGGGGGGCATATCTCATAAAGGGGGTGGAGTAACAAGCCAATTTTTTTTATACAGTAAGTAACCATGACTATGAATACATGATGAAAAAATCGGCTTGTTACTTTGAACCCTTCATGGGTTTTTTAATGCTCGAAAGTAGTAAAAAATGTTATTTTCGTCGTGAACTTTGGCCTTGAAAAAATAAATATATTTTTTAAATCTGAAATTTATTGATAGCATATATAAAAAGATCTTTTTCTTAGCTTTCTAATGAGCTATATTTCAGCTCAAAATCTTTGATAGAAAAAAAGTTATAGCTTATCAAACAAAGCATCAAAACGCCCAATTTTCGCTGTTACCAACAACAAAAATGGCCTATATATCAAAAGGTAAATTTTTTAAAAATAAAATGAACACTATTTTGAGCTCTGGGAAGTAAAAGGAATACACATGCTAATTTTCATCAAAATCAAAAATGGTGATGCGCACCCCATTTGTTGATTTAAAATGGAATGACCCAGTAATAACATGCGTGGGGTAAAGACTTGATTTCTAGGAGTAAAACTGTTTCAGTCTTAATGAAAAAAAAACAAACATCAAAATACATAGTGTTGTTATGTGTTCACAGTTTAAAACTTTTATAAAGCACATGAAACAATTTAAAGATTGTTTAAAAGTCATAACACATGCAGTCTTCGAAACTACATTTACGTGAAACATTACGTTTACATCTGATTTAGAAGATAGCTTTATATATTCGAGAGACAATCATTTATTTAAAGGATTGCATTTTCCTCACTTCCGGTTTAACCAGAGTTGCAAAAAGGAAAGCTGATTCTTCTAAAATTACATTTATAGAAGCGCCGAAGAAAACGTAAAAGTTCAATTAAAATGCAGTTAGATGCAGGCCCGTCCTTCCGAATTGGGGGAGGGGGGTCAATTAAAATACAGTTTTGTATTTTAATCGACCTCCTCCCCCGGATGATGGGGAAATTCCGAATTAGGGGAGGGGGCTCAATTAAAATACAGTTTTGTATTTTAATTGACCCCCCCTCCCACGGATGGTAGGGAAATTCCGAATTGGGGGAGGGGGATCAGAGGGGGTCAATTAAAATACAGTTTTGTATTTTAATTGACCCCCTCCCCCGAATGGGGGGAAATTCGAAATTGGGGGGAGGGGGGTCAGAGGGGGTCAATTAAAATACAGTTTTGTATTTCAAAACCCCCTCCCCCGAATGGAGGGGAAATTTCGAATTGGGGGAGGGGGGTCAGAGGGGATCAATTAAAATACAGTTTTGTGTTTCAAAACCCCCTCCCCCGAATGGGGGGGGAATTCTGAATTAGGGGAGCGGCGTCAAAGGGGGTTAATTAAAATACAGTTTTGTATTTTAATTGACCCCCCTCCCCCGGATGGGAGGGAAATTCCGAATTTGGGGAGGGGGATCAGAGGGGGGCCAATTAAAATATAGTTTTGTATTTCAAAAACCCCCTCCCCCAAATAGGGGGGGAAATTTCGAATTGCGGGGGGGTTCAGAGGGGGGTCAATTAAAAGACAGTTTTGTATTTTATTGATCCCCTCCCCCGAATGGGGGGGGGAATTTGGAATTGTGGGAGGGGGGTCAGAGGGGAGTCAAATAAAATACAGATTTGTATTTTAATTGACCCCCCTCCCGAATGGGGGAATTCGGAATTGGGGGAGGGGGTCAGAGGGAGGTCAATTAAAATACAGTTTTGTGTTTCAAAAACCCCCTTCCCCGAACGGGGGGTCAATTAAAATACAAAACTGTATTTTAATTGACCCCCCTCTGACCCCCTCCCCCAATTCGGAATCCCACCCCATTCGGAGGAGGGGGGTCAATTAAAATACAAAAGTGTATTTTAATTGACACCCCCTCTGACCCCCTCCTTCAATTCGGAATCCCCCCCATTCGGAGGAGGAGGGGTCAATTACAATACAAAACTGTATTTTAATTGACGCTCCCTCTGACCCCCCTCCCCCAATTCGGAATCCCCCCATTCGGGGGAGGGGGCTCAATTAAAATACAAAACTGTATTTTAATTGACCCCCCCTCTAACCCACTCCCCCAATTCGGAATCCCCCCCATTCGGAGGAGGGGGGTCAATTAAAATACAAAAGTGTATTTTAATTACACCCCCTCTGACCCCTTCCTTCAATTCGGAATCCCCCCCATTCGGAGGAGGGGGGGTCAATTACAATACAAAACTGTATTTTAATTGACCCTCCATCTGACCCCCCTCCCCCAATTTGGAATCCCCCCCATTCGGGGGAGGGGGCTCAATTAAAATACAAAACTGTATTTTAATTGACCCCCCTCCCCAATTCGGAATTTCCCCCCATTCGGGGAATGGAGGTAATTGAAATACAAAACTGTATTTTAATTGACCCCCCTCTGACCCCCCTCCCCCAATTCCGAATTCCCTCCATTCGGGGGAGGGGGTCAATTAAAATACAAAACTGTATTTTAATTGACCCCCTCCCCCCAATTCCGAATTCCCCCCCATTCTGGGGAGGGGGGTCAATTAAAATACAAAATTATTTTAATTGACCCCCCTCTGACCCGCTCCCCCAATTCGGAATCAACCCCCAATCCGGGGGGGGGTTAATTAAAATACAAAGCTGTATTTTAATTGACCCCCCCTCTGACCCCCTCTTTCAATTCGGAATCCCCCCCATTCGGATGAGGAGGGGGTCAATTACAATACAAAACTGTATTTTAATTGACCCTCCCTCTGACCCCCCTCCCCCAATTCGGAATCCCCCCCATTCGGGGGAGGGGATCAATTAAAATACAAAACTGTATTTTAATTGACCCCCCTCTGACCCCCCTCCCCCAATTCCGAATTTCCCCCCATTCGGGAGAGGGGGTCAATTAAAATACAAAACTGTATTTTAATTGACCCCCTCTGATCCCCCTCCCCCAATTCGGAATTTCCCTTCAATCCGGGGGAGGGGGGTCAATTAAAATACAAAGCTGTATTTTAATTGACTCCCCCTCTGACCCCCCTCCCCTAATTCGATATTTCCCCCCATTCGGGGGAGGGGGGTTTTGAAATACAAAACTGTATTTTAATTGACCCCCCCTCTGACCCCCCTCCCCCCAATTCCGAATTCCCCCTCATTCTGGGGAGGGGGGTCAATTAAAATACAAAATTATTTTAATTGACCCCCCTCTGACCCGCTCCCCTTATTCGGAATCAACCCCCAATTCGGGGGGGCAATTAACTAACCCCCTCCCCCAATTCGGAATCCCCCCCCTATTCGGGGGGTCAATTAAAATACAAAACTGTATTTTAAGTGGCCCCCCCTCTCTGACCCCCTCCCCCAATTCGGAATTCCCCCCCCCCCCCAATTCGGAATTTCCCCCCCCCAATTCGGGGGAGGGGGTCAATTTAAATACAAAACTGTTTTAATTGACCCCCCTCTGACCCCCTCCCCCAATTCGGAATCCCCCCCCATTCGGAGGAGGGGGAGTCAATTAAAATACAAAAGTGTACTTTAATTGACCCCCCCTCTGACCCCCTCCTTCAATTCGGAATTAAAATACAAAAAAAAAGTGCCTGCGAAAAGAATGAAAATGATTTTCGTCAATACTTTGCAAAAGACACTCTAAAATAACATTCAGAAAAGAAAAAAAAAAAAGAACACATGAAATTAATGTGTAATCGAGTATCGTGGGATGTGTTTCGATGAATAATGCAAGAACAGAAAAATCATTTGAAAGAAATAACGCGGTTTTCACTGAAAAGCAAAGCGAAATCTAGATTGTTAACATAGAAAAACGCTCAAACCAACCCTAGGAGATCAGCGCCACAAGCGGCGACAACGGTAACTTCGCCTTGTACGAAATTTCCTTTGATCTCCGCCGCGTCTGGCTAGCCGTTTAAGATCGCAGGTAGCCATGACCAGGCTTATCAAAAAAGAAACACAAATCTGGAAAGGATGAAGTGCATTTCTTTCTCTTCTACTGAACTGAAGCCTCTTCAAAATGTTTACTTACGTGGCACTCTTCAAAGTTTTCCTTTCTTTTTCTTTCTTCAGCTCTTCTGACTTTTGTACTGTTATACCTCAAGATACAAGATTTATGCCACTTATCCCTCTTTTCATTAAATTTTTCCGATACAAATAATTCTTCAAATTTAAATCTACCTACATTTACGAAGTCTGATAATTGCCTAATTTTTGCCTGTTTTGACAGAATTTCGAACATTGTTTCATAACCTCAGTACAAGACTGATACATTTAAAGTTGCTGCAGGGCACAATAGATTTTTTTGGAGTTAATTTCGAACAGAAAATAAATCTTATCCAGTAAATATCTGTTGTAATAATTTTGGTAAAAACAACATTTCCTGGGGTTGTTTTTACCAAACATAACCCCTGGTTGCCATTTAAACTTTTAAACCATTAAAGCTTTAACCATGCCATTTAAATTTTTAACCATTAAAGTTTACCATTTAAACTTTAACACTTAAACAAAATTAAAATAAATGCATTTAAAACAATACTTTTGAACATGTAAAACCACAAGACTATGAGAAACCGTAACTTATAAAAATATGAGCATCTTTCCTAATCTCGATCCATATAAATAGCATTTACGGGAACATATGAACAATGACACATGTTACCAATGATAAACACACTGGAAAATATTCGTCACCTAATGAACGACCATATTTGAAGAAAAAAAATCAGCAACGGCAACAATAATAAAAATTAGAGGAAAAATAAATTTAAAACTAAAACTTTAAAATTTCTGAAATTGAAACTTTAAATTGTATTTTGGTAGAATCATGCTATCTTGACATTAACTTTTCCCTCAAGTTCTTGTGCTTTTGTACCCTTGGGGAACATTTTCGATGATGTGTGCTTAGTCATAAAAATGAGAGGTATCATGACCGGATAATTGGACGGTTCGGTCAATTAGGATCCGGATAACCGGCACCCTACTTTTTTTAAACATTTATTTAATGTATATTTACATTCTTAAACCATTAATGCATTTATGGGGGGAGGGAATTCACTTCCACGAATTTATTCTTAAAAAATATCGATTTGCCAAAAAAAAAAAGCATTTTTGGGTTGTTCTTTTTAAAATTAGTTTCTAAGTGGAGCTTTAAACGATAAAAAATACAATAAACGCCTATGTAATGACATAGCCAATGATTTAAGAAGAAAATAATAATAATAATTACAAAAAAGCGCTATTTCTAGTTTTGGACCAAAAATGGCCGTTAAGAGGGGTTTGGGGGGGATTTCCGATTGGCTCCCCTTCTAAAAATGTTTTTTTCTACATTGTCTACAAACCTACCAAATTTCATGCTTTTATCACAAAATGCAGTTTCTTTTCCCGTAGCCCCCTTACTAAAATCTGGCTCCAACAAGAGTAGGGTAAAGGTGGCAGGAATGGGACGGAAAGGAGGGGTAGGAGAGCGGGAGGAATGGGACAGCACTGCATCTATATTGATTTAAAATAGGAAGTATATTTCTAGCTTGTTTAGTAGACGTAGAAGTAGGAGTAGGAGTTTATCGTTCTCTGCTACATCAACTGAACACTCTGGGAAATATTTTTTTGCCTTTTATTTCAGCATAAATGCAGTCCTGACCCCCCGATTCGCCCCTAACCGGTGAAATTACACAGCCATTAACATCTCCACACAAACAGTAAAAAGATTAGACTCGTTTTTCTCGAAGAATGCCAAGAAAAGTCTTAACATGGAATAATACAATCCCAGATCGATAAAAATTGATTATTTAACTGCTGAAATGATACTTTATAATTTTTAAGGCATCGAAACTAATGCGAATGAAATTAAATAATATTTATAGTTACCGTATGCAGAATTTCAAACATTTAATAACATTTAAGATTAAATGATCCGTTTAAGATCCGCGAAACGTAAAACGGATACGGATATCTATCTTTATGTTCATACGAATATCTGCGTGCACAGATGCGGATATCCGGCACATCACAAATTGAGTGGTTTGGAATCAAAGCTAGTTATATCTCAAATTCCATAGTTTTGAAAGCGAAACTATGGAATTAAGGGGTATTGACTTAAAAACCTTACTTTGTATTCACTTTTTGTTATTTAGAGGTTTTGATTTATTGCTTTTGGGCCATCGGTAAAGGGGCTTTTGGGCAATTTCCCGAAAACGTCGCTATCTTGTCCCGTACGTGATGCTCATATATTTCATTAAAAAGTAGTAATTTGAAAAGCAAATTAACTAAGTTTTTTTGCCTAAACCCTTTTGCCCTGTTTTGTCCCACACCGGCTTATGATATTTTTTACTAACAAAATTTCGTTCGTTACCTTTTAAAATCAATACCTTTTAATGAAATATATGATCGTCACGTGTGGGACAAGATGGCGGCGTTTTCGTGGAAAATGGCCTATTTAAATTTAATTTTTTTGAAACAAAATTATATATAATAAAAAGTAGACTTGTTGGTTTTGATCCTAAACGACTCAATTGTTACACGCTTGTGATTAAACTATGCAGGTAAAGTTTTTAGCTCAATTTCCTTTTTCTTTCTTCCTTCATCAGTCGAAAAGTTTCAATTGTTTTTCATAAAATTTTCCTTGATCGAATAAATTACAGTTGTATTTTTCTATATCAGTGCTATTCACCCTGAACATATTAAAAATGAATTTATTTAGAGGTCATAATTCTAAGATACAGGTCATGGTAACCAAGACAACGCCTTAGAATGTGCGCAGATGACCACGAGAGTCTACACAGATTTGCGGTTACTATTCAATCAAATAAAATGAATATAAATTGCAGTTAGCCATGAATTTGACCGCAAATGACTTGGCTCGGGGGCATCATGGCCGGTCAAGATTCTGAGGAGTGGCGAGAAAACATAAATTCTACTTAACTTAATTTTGAATCAGTTGCTGCACCTATGATTGGTTTTGACGCTTCAGCCAAGGCTACACTAGATAGCGTTTTATACAGGCTTCTTCATTACTCAAAACATCAATGGTAAAGATTTGCCCGCTAGAGAGCGCTGAACAAGGACCTCCCAAATGTTTGTTTACATTTATTAGCATGTTGTTTCTGCTGTAAAAAGTGACGTTTATCCTATCTTTTAGGGTTAAAAAATATTGATGTAGTTAACTGAAGTGGAGTACAGAGTGAATTGATGCCGAAGGCCCTCTTAGTACTGCTTTTTAGGGGAAATAAGTTCCCTTTTGCAGGTAAAGTTGGTCGCAACTCATGATTCAGTCATACGACATTCATTCATTGTTTACTTTCTTCGAATTAGCAACATATAGCAATGGCGTTCAATTTTGATATCTCTGCATTAATAAAATATACGCTTTTCTTCGCAGCCGATAAATAAAAATGTAGCAATGAAATAATATTGTTCTATTTACTATTTTGTTTCATTACTGTTGCTCACACGATCTTAATTGCTACGCAAAAGCTCAGATGTTCATTTTGATGGCGGTGACGCATCAGAGCGATAAATGGCGAATCTATTCGTAGAGACATTTCATTTTGATGCCCCAGAATGAAATGTACACTAATGAAGCGATGGTGTTCAACGGAAAGACGATTGACAACAAAACATATTAATTTCTTTATTAAAAACGAAATGAGCATATATAATCGTTTGGTACTAAAGAGCAATACAAGTACGAAAAAAATAAACAAAACTACAATATTACGACGACCAACTGTAAAATTTTGTCTTCATTTACACAACATTAAAAGGTAATGTTCTTTTTATGTTAAATTTCACACATTGATAATATTTCGATAATTGGGAATCTGCTGTGGTTGCCAAATTTTTGGCGATAATTACTTTATTTTGTTGCTCTTTATTTATTTTTTTTTTTTGCAAAGGAAGTATTTCCCTCGCTTATAAATTGGACACAAAGATTTAACGCCAATAGTGAAAGATAACCAGACTTCCAATCACCGAAATCTTCCCTTTTTTGTTTCTAATTTCACACATACGTTTAATACTTGAAAGTAAACTAATGGGCCAACTGAAAAAAAGCTGCGAAATAATGTGAGAATTCTTATTAAAAAACTCGCCAAATCAACTTCAAAAGCTCCATTAGCATGTAACATAATAAGTTTAATAAATATATCGAGCCATTATTATCATTGAAATTTAAATTAAAATGCAAAATAAGAGAAAAGAAGCAACCATGAAGACGATGCAAGCTTAAAATTTTAATCTTCGCTTAGGTGGTAAGAAAATACATCGCCAAGTTAAAAAACGTACCTATAACTGAAACGTACATACTACCAAAGATCTCGGTTATTGAAATATTCTCAAAAGCTTTACGGAGAACTTCCATTAAAATGTAAAAAAATCGCCAAATAAATTAATTTGACCATCTAAACTCATCAAAAGTTTTGATGGAACTATCGTTCCAAAATCGCCATTTATCGCTCTGCGGTGCCAGTGTCGTTTCATAGTTAATTAATAATTAGAATCAATTAAAATGAAAAATAATTCGCTAGTTAAAATAAGCAGTTAAAATACAGAATAAACCAACAAATCGAACGAGCTATTACATAAAGTTAAAATATACTAAAATAGAATTGAATGCCAAATTGTAAAATGGTCGCCAACAAATTAACTTTTAATTTTGTCTTTTATTATTTGATTTGTAGAAATGTTAGTTACCATAAAATTCGATAGATGTCGCTGGAAAAGGACGTCCGTTTTTATCCCAAGGATTTTGATCAAATGAAGAAGCCTGTATAAAACGCTATCTAGTGTAGCCTTGCTTCAGCCTCATTATATGGTTAAGATAAACATTTATGTTTCAATGGCAAACACATCACGTTTTCAAATACTTGATGATAAGATGTGTATGGGAAGAAAAGTAAAGCCTTTACCTTTGTTCTGAATAAATCAATGATAAAATCAGCTTTATTGGAGCACAAATTAGCAAAAATATTGCATATAAGCGATTTGAGATTATAAAAAATCGCTTTCTGAATGCGGAAAACGTTTTAAGGTTCCGTAAGAAACTAAAAAAAAACCCTTAAATCTTATACATAACGTTTTTCAAAATCAAATGATAAGTGTAATAATGAAGAAAGTAAAGTCTTATTTAATGTAGAAGGAAATATAGATAAACCAGCAATAAACAATTTATGTCTTGATAATCCAAAATATTTCTGATTTTGCATTACGATTTAAAAGTACCTAGGTTTATTTTTTCATAATTTTGTTACGTGAATGTTAGCTGTGTTTCAATATATTAGTAAGTTTTTCTGAACTTTTGTATTTTTTTTTACTTAGGAAGTAGACTTTTGTGCTGCGTATTATACTTATATCTCATAAAGTAACATTTATTTGTTGTTGATAAATTCATTCCTCTTCGTTTGACGTTCAAAAAGAACTTAAAGATCTAAAAATAATTAAAAAAATACCGAAGAAATATTTCCCCGCCGATTAATCAGCATAATTTGACCGATTATGAATTATCGGAGAAGTGACCGATTACCGATTACTGCCGATTAATAGGCGCATCCCTACATTTTATCCATTTTTTACTGTTGACTGTTTTATATTTTGTTATTTATTCTGTTTGAGTTTGGGGGATGAAAAAAACCTCTCTTTCTTTCTATTGATTAATGTCAGCGATTTGATGAACCAATAGCACTTTTATTTTGATTAATCTTTTACTTTTCAAGAGATTGTTATCACTTGAAAAAAAGTTTTTGTTTCCCTATTTCTTTCTTTCTGGTTATATAGTTACAATTACCCCTTTTGGGTTACCAAAAGGCAAAATTTTATATTTATTTTGCAAAACATTTCCCACGGAAGAACTCCCGAGTTTCTTAAACTTGGAGATATACCATAACTCGCTTGAAGTGAATTATCACCTCACTGCAGTACTTTTCTAAAACGAAAAAAAAAAAAAAAAAAAAAAGAAAAGAAAAGACAGCGGGAGCATTACAAGCAAGACATGGGTGTGCACTGTGCATGTACAAGTACATGTGTCAGTGAAAAAGCCATACATACTGGGATGGCAAGTTTAGCAAGTTGCCTGTTTTGCCACCAACATAAAAGAGTTATTCGAACTACTAAATTAGGAATGCATTGCTAAAATAGTATAGGGTTCATCTAAGTCTAAATCCAGCCCTGCTTCTGAGGTATAAAAATAAAATCTTCTGTTTTAACTACAAAACATTCCGTACTACTTCGTGTAGCTATTATTCGAGTCAAGTATGAGTTTCTATCGTCGGCACTATGCTAAAATTACGAATGTGAAAATTGGCACTTTTCAGGAGAGCCAAAACACTGAATATAATTTTTTCCCACCTGACGTGTTTAGTTATTTTAAAATTTTTAATTTTTATAGATATCTTTAAGTGTAAAACTATCGTTCGAAGGTATCATTTTAATTTTAATTATTTGTAAAATTCGAGCTTGAAAAACGAACTTGAAAAACACGATTTTTCACTTTCGTTATTTTAGCATGATGCTGACGATATGTGCTCAATCCAGCGTCTAGTGGAGAAACTATTAACAAATTTTAATATTTTTTAAGCCATAAATTCAGATGCTCCATTTCAACGAATATCCCATTCCTCCCGATTCTTGTCTAGATGGGGGAAAAGAAGTGAAAAAAATTTATTTTGAAAAATCTGGAGATAGGCCAGTTTTGAAATTCGGTATTTATTTGTACTTCACCGTTCCTGTATTTAGGTGGTTTTAATAAAAGGAGGGTAGTTTGCGAACAATTGCAAACATGAAGCAATTTATAATCACTTTCTGAGCTAACTTTAGTTTCAACATGAAGCAAAGCAGATTTTTTCTTTGAAGGAAACGGTTTGCACATATCGCGTGAACTTTCCAGTAACCGATAAGCGCACTTTCAACAGGCAAAATATGTGTCAGACGAAGAAAAAAAAGCGGTTTTTGATTAAAATATTGCTAGCTTGACTTTTTGTTCTTTTTAGCTTGAGAGTAAAATTAATGTTCGATCTTTATCTGACCAACACCATTCCGCCGTTTTCAAATCGTGAGAGACATCGACAATACCATAAGGTAAAAAAAAAACAACAAAACCCTTTGACCTTGTTGATTTAATAGTGTCTTAAATGTCTTCTGGTCACGAAACTGCTTAACTTGTACGCTTGAACAGCAAACAAGAAAAACACAGGTGCATTTTAAGGGATTAAAGTTCTTGAAAACATTTTTCTTTTATGTCAGTCAAGCGCTGTGGGATTTAGGATGGCAGTTAAGTTAAAATGATACGAAAGTAATTGTGATAACAATGATCGGGGTGATTTAGTAATTTTTTAAAGAAAGTATTTCTAGTCCATAAAATTTTATTTTTATTACAAGAATGTGTTTATCAAGCCCCTGCTTTGCCTTTACTTTTGTATAAATGTTATATAACTGCGAAGCTATTCGTTTAATTTCAATCCCAGCTACAAGTTATAAATAACTTCTTTAACTTTTATAGCGCTTGTGATGAAACGAAAATAATTGCGATAACAATGATTCGATTGATTGAAATCATTTTTTTCCAGGAATGTATTTCCAGTCCATAAAATTTTATTTTTACTTACTAGAAATCAAGCCCCTGCTTTATGTTTTCTTTTATTTGAATATTCTATAATTGGAAATTGCTTGTTTTCTTCAATCTCACCGAGAAGTTATGACTTCTTTAAACTTTAGCAGTGCTTATGAGGATAAAATGACGTCATGTCCTTCCACTGACATCATTTCCTTCCTTCTTGAATGCTGACAACATTTGAAATCTAAATGACAGCATCAAATTCCTTCTTACTTCCTTTTTACCTTACTTAGTAGTACTTTACTGTTGCATTTTTATAGTGTGCTGCAGAGGAGAGGAGAGTAAAATAGAATAAATGCTGGTTACTGGGCAGTGCAGGCCTGTCATTTCGAATTTTTCTGTTGGGGGGGGGGGGGCAAAGAGTGCATACTCATTGCAAATTCTGTCAGGGAAAAAAAAAGAGTAAAAATAATCCCACACTAAAATATAAATACATTTTCTTCCTAAATTGGGGGGAGGGGGGAGGTAATGGATCCCTCCTCCATTCCTTTTCTATTCAAATATGGTCAGAAGAGGAATTCGTGTCTCCATCTTGGATTTTAGAAGCGTTTTGAACTTTCGTTTCATATCTCAAAAACTATTTACTTGCGAGTAACATCACTCATTCGTGAATTAAAAAACAAAAAGTTACCTTAAAAAGGTATAATAATGATAATAATAATAATAATAATAATAATAATAATAATAATAATAATAATAATAATAATAATAATAATAATAATAATAATAATAATAATAATAACAATAACAATAACAATAACAATAACAATAATAATAATAAATAATAATAATAATAATAATAATAATAATAATAATAATTATTATTATTATTGTATTTGTAAGGGGCGGACAAATATTTAATTTCAAAGTTCTTAAATTTTGAACCACTGTTCGAGATAAAAAGAAACGTTGTTTGCATCCCTTTCGTAAAGTCCCGGAAATTAAAAAAGGCGGTGGAGGGAAAGGGTGTAGACAATTTTTCGAAAATTCACGAACTTAAAATAAAATATCTCTACGCCCAGTACAAATACAATTAAAATAAAGCACATTTTCAAAGTTAATTTTATGCTGTTTAGTTTATAAATGGTGATTTTATTGTCAAAAAATAGTTTTGAACAATAAACCGAAAACCGAAATATCGTACTTCAAAATCCAGGTTGGCGGCGTCAGTTCCCCTACTTTATTCCATATTTTGATAGGCATTCCGGCAGAAACATATTGCGTTTTGTTTCAATAACAGGTGTGGGTAGGAATTTGCAGAGGAATTTAGTAATATTACTCATTTTGCGAGATTATCGGATCCCCATATAAGCTAATGCTGTTTACGAGAAAGTTGACAAATCCCCCGGCTTATATGTGGAAATATGTGGCCTACCCCATAATGTACACAAACAAGCTCAAGAATCAATAAGAACATTCTAAATTGCACAAGAATGCTAGCGACAGACGACAAACAAAGTTTCGTCGCTGTGAAACTTTAATGGATGGTTATATATCACCCTATAAATGTTTACGATTAAGGTAGTGTGCATTTAAAATGCAATAAAATGGAAACCGATTTTCGCATCAAGACCGTACTTAATTTAAGGATTTGATTGAACTAATTGATGAATTGAATTGAAGGGGCAAGTGGAAAAGGTGATATGTGACAATTTTGGAAAAACTTACTTTTTACCATGGATGAAGGTAATAAGGTAATATTTTTTTTTAAACCTTTTTCTAGAAATTTAAAAAATTGTCACATATCACCTTTATTCACTCGCCCCTTCAATTGTGTTTATGAGTTAACACAATTGAACACACACTAATTTGAATTAGTGCAAATCGGCGAAATTCAAATGTCACATATCACCTTTATCCCCTTGCCCCTTCAATTGTTAATTTCATTCCAAATTGGTGTTGAATAACGTTCATACTTTAACACTCTACACGTCAGACAATTTGTTCGTAAAAATCATTCGGATAGAGCGTGGTGATTTAAAAAGCTTTTTTTTTTTGAGCAATCAATATTGCTTGTTTTTGTCACGGTTGGTTCTCCGTTCGCTCCTTTTATTCGTTTTATGGTTGGCAGATAGCGAGTCACATGATGCGTTACTTTTTTTACTCTTGACGAATGAAATTCTTCAAAGCAAATTATTGAGGAGAAAAATGTCGCGTCTCCGGTAACAAATACTATTATTTGCCCTTCTTATATAAACCTCCATATAGGCAATTCCACGGTAACTTACGTTACATTTCGACCAACTCTTATGCATTTAGCACCTCAGTACAGACAAATTTTGTTATACAAACCTTGTATGAAAGCATTCTATGAAAATGACAGCTGAAAGCAAAATTAAAATGCAAAAATATTCGATGCATTTAAATTTTATAAAATCTAGCAGTCAAAGATAAGGCAGTAACTTGCGTTACACAAAAAGGGAATGACATAATATAAAAATTGGTTCTAAGGCAATTTTCTGCTCTATTACAGCTGTTTTCTTGTTTGAAGCATAATTTATCAGTTCTTTATAATGCTTAGGAATATATTTTCATTAATTTAAAAATTTATTTCAAAAATTGAAAATTATGGGAATTTTTAACTGTGTAACTTACGTTACAGTAACTTACGTTACAATATTTACTTACACTCATATCTTTATTACAAAAATTAATGGATGAAAATTACAGCTTAGTTTAGATCGAAATATTCAAAATTAACAATTATGAATTAAATTTACAGAAATTTAATACCAAATTCAATGACCAATCAAAAATATTACATAACATAAGACTTAAATCTATACTGGCTGCTGTTATTAACAAGTTCAGGTAATTCAATTCTTCAAATCATGTTTTCTTTATTATTATAAATTTCATCTGTCGTTACTGGCCATTTCTAATTGGTTCCAACAGCAGCCATTACTTATATTTTAAACTCTTTTTCCTCAATAATCGTCACAACTCCAGGATACAATGTATTTTCGTACTTTACCACACACCATTCATCAGCTTTTATCTCTGTTTCTTCTTCTTGTTCCTTAAAATACTTAACTAAAAGAAACCCCACAGTTTGTTAATTTCTAGTTCTTAAATGGTCATTGTCAATGTGCGGATCTTCAGAAAGTATTTTTGATAAATTTTGCTTTTTCTAACATACTTCAATACCATAAAGAGCGACTTTGAATAACAAATCTGTAATATCCACATGACTTTTCTCATACCCCTTCTACAGCGCATCTTTTCTGCAGAGTTCAGTGGCATTTTAATGCAGAATAAAATGTATTTCACCTGTAAGAGATAAAATATTTTTGTTTTTGTTTTTTCCAAAACATAATTAATAACTTTAAAACATAACAGAAGTCATTTTTGAATAATTTATAGTACATTACTCTTAAAGATTCTGAATGCAGTGATATTGTTTAGAGAGAATTAATATCTCAAAAGCCAAAAAGAAACATATAATTTATAATAGAGGTGCATTGTAATCTTATTAACAAATATTAACATTTTAAGAAATATGGTTAATTTAAATTAAGTAAATACAGTACAAATTTTAAAGAATTCTTGCATAAATTACTCCTACTTGCTGCATAGGTTTATTTCACAATTTACTTTCATTATAAACACAAGTATTTAAGTTCTACGAGGGTAACTTACGTTACCTGCACGTGTCGGTAACTTATGTTACACGTTTTGATTGTAGCACAAAAAATTAAATAGACAATATTAAAAAAAAACTTTAACTATTTGCTTAACACACACTTATAAGATAGAAAATATAGTATTGTTAATATTGCATTGCCTTTTCTTTATGCACCTCACGAACTTTAACATGTTTTTGGTAACTTACGTTACATAAAACAGTGCATTTTTGAAGTTAACATAAATCACTTAATTTACGTGAAAACACTCGTTTTAGCAATTCACAATATTGAATTAAAGTGTAATAATCAATATTCTTCCTTTAAAACAGTTATCTAAAGAAAAAAATTGAAACTTACCAACGTTGAAAGATTGACCGTTTGCTTTGCCAAAAGTTAAATATTCCATTTCCAACTTCAAAGTGCTGCCAAAACTAAAATACTACATTCTTGACAAAAAATTAGTATAAATAATAAACTTCTAACATTTTTAAACCAAAAAATATGCAATACAGACGCATTGCTGTAATTTGATTTTTCCAACACTTTTCCACACTTGCATGGAATTGCCCTTATGAGTATTTATTTATTTTCTTTATTTTTTCCTCCTTTTTTTAGGCAATTTCTTTCTGATTGGACATTTTTATTCTGTATATTTTAATTGACATAAATATAAACGCTTAGTTATGATAATTATTCATAATTATTCTTCAAATTACATCTAACTTAAAAAAAAAAAAAAAAACGTGAACCAATTTTATTTAATGACAGTGGTGCAGAGTATGTTTTTCGTTTTCATTTTATTCGCTTGAAAACAGATAGTTTTCGTCTTTTAATGTAACTTTTATTTTATCTTACTATTATTACACACTTTTTGCTGTGCAGTAAATTTATTTTTTGATCTTAATCTGTATTAACTATTATTAACTTTTAAAATGCTGCAATTTATTAACGTTCTCTTTGTCTGTTACTATTGAGAATGAATTAAAATATTTTCCGCCGTGTTATAATACTTTCACAAACACGGATAAATGTACTATACAGCATAGACATTGGAAAAGGAAGAAAAAAAAAACATTCAAATGAGATAAAACTATGTTTCAGAACTTGACTGTAATCTTTGATTAAAAAAAAAAAAATGCCGAAACTAATTCAATGTTTTGAATTAATTTTTAAATATAATGGTAATTTTGGGAAATATATTTGAAAAAAAAACTCAAGTCATGTTTTAAAAGCTGAATTTATTAGTTAAAATATAATTATAGCCACCGGCAACTGAGTGTCTGTTTGTCATGAGCCTTGGTTCCGTTAGTTATCAGTGACAAAAAAAAAAAAAAAAAAAAAAAAAAAAAAAAAAAATCTATTAAGATTGCAGTATTTTTTTTTTACTTTCAGTAATCTGGTGATCACGAGTTGCTTATAAAGCTCACTTCACCGTCTTTGATGATCCTTTAATTTTTTAGATTATTTGTTCCAGTACTCTTTATTTATTTCCGGATAGAACTGGACGGAAAACATGCAACAGATACACACATGAGCAAATTATGTGTATAAAGGAAAACCCACCCAGCCGTCAACAGTATATGCCAAAATGTTGATTCATATACTGTGACATCACCATCATGCAAGTCGTTTATAAGTTTAACATTCGAGCGCTGGGTCTTTTCGACCCAGGCGCAATTAAAAACATTCGCAGCTCTACTTCTGAAAAAAAAAAAACGGACCAGGTTCACTGTAGCTGCATTCAAAGGTCCATCTTTTGAATGCAAAAATGCATTCAAAGGTCATTTCCCCTTGGCCTTTGATATACTTTTGAGATGTTTGATTAATACTTGTCAAAATTATTTCGACTAAATTATTCACTTATTTTGTTTAAATGCTCTTAAAATGTAATATGGGTCATTCTGACCCAGCGCGCGCTGTCGTGTATCGGTATGTCGCGCGCTTTCCCGAAGGTAAAAAATAATTTTTGTGCACATTGTGTAAGGTTAGTTTTTCGTGCACAGTAATGAGAGATAACCATTTTCCAAGTGTTAAATCCATGTTCAAGATTGCTTAAAAGTAAGCACTTACGAAAACATTTATAGAATGTAAAATTTTGTATACTGCAGAATATCATAAAAGGCAACACACACAACCCACACAATGACATATGCATTTAAAAAAGCGGTATACAAGTCGTCACCAATCATAAAAGCCAAACTTTTACTTTTCGTCATGTTAATTCACACTAAGTTGCAGCAACACAGTCATGAATAAAACAATATTCTTGATAAATTACTTATTTTAACAAATACAAAAATAGAGAGGGAAGGAAGAAATAATTTGAGTTTTGCTTTTATTATCATTAAAATAATAACAATATAAAAAAACAATAAGTACTAATAACAGTTATTATGTGAAAATCAAAGGTCAAGTTGGCGCGAAAAAACTAATCCCAAAACGTTAAATATAGACACCGCAAGTTAAAAATGTCATAATTGTCTAAAATTGATTCACGAGGGATGCTTTATATGTCATTAATAAAAATATTTTTGACAGAAAAAAACCCCTCACATAACCAAACATAGGTGGTCATTTAATTTATCATTCATGACCGTAAAGTCTGGACATGATCGTGATGCGAAAAAAAACTGCGGCGCCGCTTCAAGGATGAAGAAGCGACAGAGAGCTGTCTTGCTAAGCTTCTTATCCAACAAATTCTCATTTTTTCTACCGGAAAAAAATTCTGGAATTTAAACACTTTTCCTTTGAATAAATGAGACTGAACTACCATTGTAAAGAGGAACCAAATTTCTGCTGAGTTAGAGTTTAAAGTTGTTAATACGCTTTTAATAATTGCACATGTGGGTTTTTGTATGAAAATAACTCTGAATAAAAGATAAAATTCACGTTCTTTACAAATATAAAAGTAATATATTTAATACCATTGTTAATACTGAAGGCTAAACGGTAAACTATATTACATGCTGATGCTGATGTATTGTAAGGTTTTAGTTGTTCGTGTGTAACTCTGAATAAAAGACGAAATTCACGTTCTTTGCAAATGTAAAAGTAATATATTTAATACTATTATTATTACTAAAGGTTAAACTATATTACGTGTTGATGCATTATAAAGGCATGTAAACTAAGCGGATATTCAGTAGTTTTGAAACTTTTTTTAGTTTAATTTACTCTAAAAGCGTATTTTTTAGTTTTTTCAAACTATATTTAGGATTATTTTTGAGTAAGATGAGGATGCTGTTATACCACGTCAGGTGTTTCTCTACACCATAAAGGAATGCAAGGACGGATATAAGGGAGGGCGATTGGGGCAATCGCCCTCCCTTATATCCGTCCTTTGAGACTTTATGTCTCAAGAGACTTTATGTCTCCTTTGAGAGACATTGTATCGGTAATGTCTTTACTAATAATAAAGCTGAGAGTTTCTATTTCTGTCTGTTTGTTATTCGCGTACGGCCGTTTAGACCGTTCGACCGATTTTCATAAAACTTGGTATAAAATTAGTTTGTTGCATGGCAAAGAGCACTTCGTAGCTTTTTTTCTACAGTTCGATTTTGCTCTTTTTTATTCTTATTGAAAGCTCATTTTTCACACAAATTTGATTAAATAGGGAAGAAATACTCTCTTCAAATACATTTTCAAATTTTGTGCCATTTGAAAGCTGAGAATTTTCTGCTTAAAATGATGTTTGTTCGAAGTTTCTACGAGCATTATAAGGATTGTCTATTTTTTTTTTTTTTTGAATCTCAGAATTCAAGGCTTACCTTATTGACCAAGCCAAACAATTCTAAATGATTAAGCTTGAGAATGAAATTAAAAGTTATAACGGAAATTAACTTATTTTTGCAACGGAAATTTATAAATTTTGTTTTGTTGCCACGATTGCGTCTTTTAGCTCCTTCGTTTGTTTCGTTATTATTTTTTTTACATTTTTTAAAAACTTTTTTTTTAAATTTTATTTCATACCGCGACCCAAATCATATTGAAATTGAATTAAATCGAAATACTTTCACTGTTCAATGAATATCATTGTCTGCTTTTATTTTCTTAGTTTTAATGAGTAATATTACTTAATTTATTTAGCTGTTTACTTTATATTTTTATAGAACTTATGATTTATGACATTTTTTGGCTGAGGTGTGGGATGGAAAATTTACATTCGCTCACGTAGCTTCTTTTTCCAGCTTTATTGCACACTAACGGTATCCGCACGGCTTTGCCCGTGGTATAAAATTAAAAATTCATTTGTAAAAAATTGATATAGCAGTAACTATAATTCTTTTAAAGAATGATATAAAAATTTGGCATGGACTCCACACTACTTTTTAAATTTAAATACGGTGATGAAGCATCCTTGCCGAGACCTTTTGAACAAAAAAAAGTTTGTTTAAATCGGACTGTTCATTCAAAAGTTATTAGGTGTGAGAGATTGTTTGAACGGTTTCAATGTTTAACGAAAAATTGTTCAAATCGGAAATTTAAAAACGGGGATGAAGTATCCTTGCCGAGATCTTTCGAACAAAAAAAAGTTTGTTTAAATCGGACGGTTCACTCAAAAGTTATTAGGGGTGAGAGCTTGTTTGAAGGGTTCAATGTTGAACGAAAAATTGTTCAAATCGAAAATGTAGATACGGGAATAAAGTACCCTTGAAAAGATCTTTCGAACAAAAAAAAGTTTGTTCAAATCGAACTGTTGACTAAAAAGTTAATATCGCGGGCCAGGTTGTTTGAACGGTTTAAAGTTGCACCAAAAATTGTTCAAATCGAAAAATCAAATATGGGAATGAGCTGTACTCGCCGAGATCTTTCCAACAAAAAAAAGTTTGTCCAAATCGGAATGTTCATTCAAAAGTTATTAGGGGGGACAGACAGACCGACAGACCGACCGACCGACAGACACACAAATTCCCCATCTCAATACCCTACTTTCAAATTTTTAACTTTTCGATATTTATTTCATTTTTTTGTTTCTTTTTGACTTTTTTTTACTTGGCGAGATTTTTTTGGACTTGGCGATATTTTTTGGACTTGGCGACATTTTTTAGATGCATTAACCAAGTTTTAATGCTTTTTTCGTCTCTTTTATTTTTAACGGGAAAGTAGGCTAAAAAGGAAATAAAATATGTTTTGCCAGACGATAAATTTAGAATGGTTTACTATCATGTTTCTTTTTTGACCTCATTTAGTTAAACAATTTCCCTCTTCTACACAACTCGTCAGATCGCCAAAATATCCCTAAACTCACAAAAATGGTACGCGTCAGTTTCTTCCTTCTCTACCTTTTTTAAAGAAAGGACTCGATTTCTCATTTGATTGACAGGTGCCACCTTATCACGATTTTCTTATATTTCATTTGACTAATTTTAATAAGGCTTGGAGTTTGGATTGCTACAAAAACAAATACATTTTTAAAATTATTAACGGAAAAAGAACGAAACAAATAAACGAAATAAAAACGTAACCATGGTAACAACATTAAAAGTTGATTTACGTTGATAAAATAATTCATTTCATTAACCATTTTAGAATCGTTTGGCTTGCTTTACTGAAGATAAGCCTTGAATTCCGGGATTCTAAAAACAATTGTTACAGCTCTCCTGATGATCGTAGAAACTTCGAAAAAACTTCATTTTGTGCAGAAAATTTCAAGCTTTCGAATGACATAAGACTTGAAAATGTGTATGAAATATTTTTTCCCTATTTTATCGAATTTCTGCTAAGAATTCGAATAGAAAAAGAACGAAATGGAATTTTCGAAAAATCGCTTCGAGGTGCAAAACTACATGCTACAAACTAATTTTGTGTCAAGTGGCATGAAAATCGACCGAACGGTTTGGGCGCTACGCGCGTAACAGACAGACAGACAGAAGGACAGAAAGAAAGACAAACCTTCAGCTTTATTATTAGTAGAGATAGAGAAGAGAAGCACAGCCGTGCGAGTACAGTTAGTTGCAGAATAAAAGTCCTAAAAACGTAAATTTAGGCCAACTTTGATGAACGTTAGGGGAAGAGATGGAGTTAGGGACTTTCCTCCGGATAATTTTTCGAAATTTTAGTAAAAAACAAGAAGTTCTGTCAAGAACTAAACGAGCCTACTTTCCCGTACATCGACATCGGCATTCTAGCATCTGATCAATATTCTCTTGATTATCTGAAACTAAAAATTATGTCAAACATATCTTTATAGCACTTAAAGCTGATTTCTGAAAGCAAAATATACCCCTCTCATCAGATAAAATAGACACGTAAAAAGTAAATAAACGAGTCAATAAAGTTTTGTCGCACCTTTTAAAGAATGTAACTGTTATAGTTCTTCCGTAGAAAAATTCCACAATCGTTTTCAAAAGAAAAAAAAATAAATAAATAAAATAAAAGTACAAAGAACTTCAAAACACATTTTATCAAAGAAAGAAAAAAAACTCGTTCGTTAATAAAATGTCTTGAATTTCATTTTTAATCCGTTGCCAGTTGTTAAATATAAATAAGGAATAAAATGCTCTCGTGAATGAAAAATTTTTGTTAACAAAAAAAAAAAAAAATCGTCTGATAAAAAAAAAATAATAAATTGAACAAAACAAATAAATAAATAAACAAAAAATCGTCTGCCCAGTCAGTCATTTTTTCTGAGCCTGCATTTCCGCCATGTTTGCGGAGTCGGAGTCGGAATCAGAGTCCTCACAGAAGATTATTCAGAAAAGTACTTTACAATACATTATTTATCAAAACCATTTTCTTACAAAGTTAGTCTGAAGGAAATCCGCCTTGAAGTTCAGAATCAACATTCAATTTAAATTTCTCCGTAGGAGCTCATGTTAAAATTTTTTCTGAACGGTTCATTATTGAACGAAAAATGGTTCAAATTGAAAAGTGAAATATAGGAATGAGCCTCTCCGAGATCTTTCGAACAAAAAAAAAAGTTTATTCAATTCGGACGGTTCACTTAAAAGTTATTAGGTGGGGAAAGGTTGTTTGAACGGTTCAATGTTGAACGAAAAAAATGTTCAAATTGAAAATTTAAAAACGGTAATGAAGCATCCTTGCCGAGATCTTTTGAACAAAAAAAGTTCGTTTAAATCGGATGGTTCACTCAAAAGTTATTAGGGGTGAGAGCTTGTTTGAACGGTTCAATGTTGAACGAAAAATTGTTCAAATCGGAAATTTAAAAACGGGAATGA
Organism: Uloborus plumipes; assembly: GCA_038373865.1. Lineage (NCBI taxonomy): Eukaryota > Metazoa > Arthropoda > Arachnida > Araneae > Uloboridae > Uloborus > Uloborus plumipes. Next base: position 21,999 of record JAXGGA010010559.1, on the reverse strand, counting down.
AGTATTCTTGAAAAGATCTTTCGAACAAAAAAAGTTTATTCTATTCGGACGGTTCACTTAAAAGTTATTAGGTGGGGAAAGGTTGCTTGAACTGTTCAATGTTGAACGAAAAATTGTTCAAATCGGAAATGTAAATACGAGAATGAAGTATCCTTGAAAAGATCTTTCGAACAAAAAAAAGTTTGTTCAAATCGGACTGTTCATTAAAAAGTTAGTATCGCGAGGCAGGTTGTTTGAACGGTTCAAAGTTGAACCAAAAATTGTTCAAATCGAAAAATCAAATATGGGAATGAGCTGTACTCGCCGAGATCTTTCCAACAAAAAAAATTTTGTTCAAATCGGAATGTTCATTCAAAAGTTATTAGGGGGGGGGGGACAGACAGACCGACAGACCGACCGACCGACCGACAGACCGACACACAAATTCCCCATCTCAATACCCTACTTTCAAATTTTTAATTTTTCGATATTTATTTCATTTTTTTTGTTTCTTTTTGACTTTTTTTTTACTTGGCGATATTTTTTTTACTTGGGGACATTTTTTAGATGCATTACGCCAATTTTAATGCTTTTTTCGTCTCTTTTATTTTTAACGGGAAAGTAGGCTAAAAAACGAGATTTTTGCGACCTTGATGTTTGAACAAGGGATATTCGAATCATTCCCCCGGAGTTATTACGAAGTTGAAGTTCTAAAAACATAATTGTCGAACACACACACACACACACACACACACACACACACACACACACACACACACACACACACACACACACACACACACACACACACACACACACACAAAAACTTATTTGTACTACATAGGCAATGTATGTAAATGTTGTTTATCTCAAAAACTGATTTTCTTTTTTTCTTAATTTTTAAAAAAATGTTCTATATTTTTTGAATTGGATACTTTGAGCACCATGTAGGTTAAAACCTAGACGAGATAGAACTGAGATTAGAGTTTCGAACTTCGAGGACATAAGTTAGTCAAAAGCAAACCACAGATCTAATACAGACAAATCGGTGTTTCCAAATCCTATTCATTTAAAATAAATACCCTACAATTTATACCATGAAGTCAAAAATACCAAGCAATAATATCGCAACAAATCATATAAACATTTCGGAGAAGATATTCAGAGAGTTTTCATTTCGTAAATTGTCTTTATGAGGATGTAATGCAACGATGTTTATATGAATTCGATTGCAAATTCATATAAACAGAGCACTTGAAGCTATGTTTATTTCTAGAAAATTGTGGAGATTACTCATTCACGTATCTTCTATTTTTCTCCAAACGAGGAATTTGAGATAAAGTGCGAATTTTCCCTTTTCACCTGTGGTAACCCCCTCTACCCCCCACCAATCACATTTCAAGAGATAGTCGCATAAAATCTGACTTGTGTCTAAACTTTTGCGACAGCAAAAAAAAAAAAAAATGTCTTTTGTAATTTCCTCTTTTTGTTTCGGTTCTATTTTTTAAAACTCCAGACTCGTATTTGGGACGTTATTGTCTACCTGTAGTAGAAATTTGAAAGCATTTCCCTGAATAGTTTTCTTTTCATTCATATATATTTGCATTTTGCCTAACTTTTACATCGCACTGTTCCTTAAGGAGGATCAGTTTTCTGTAAGTTATTATCTGCATTTTTATTTGAGAATAATTTTTTCAAAAGTGTGACCTACTTTTATTTTTTACATGACAATAATGATATAAAAATGTTTCCAACACTAGTCCTAACCAAAAAGGATATCTCCATTTATTGTCCATTTGTAGTTGACTCATTTTCTAGGTTTTCTTTTAGGATTTTTACTATACTAAACTGCAACCTTTCTTGACAACAACATCGTGACGTCAGCATGACGTTTGCGTGACGTTATTCTATGAAAAACGAGCTAGATAAAACGTCACAGTCTACTTGGTGAATTAGAGGAGATCGCTGACTGCTTGTGAGCTCTTATTGGCTCCACCCGTAGTGACGTTCAGTGTCAAGTTAAGTTGCTGTCTAGTATAGTCTACAACGCTAAAAAGCAGTTAGCTAAGCAGTTTCTTTATACTTCAGCGCTCTTACTGCTCTCTAGCATTGTAAGATTACACACAGTGAACTTCCGATTATCCGTGGTTAATCCGCGGGTTTATCACGCTTTTTTTTCTTTTATTTTTTACGACGATGATTACTAAATGCAAAAAAAAAAAAAAAAAAAAGCACTCATTTCAACTTTGCCCAGCTTGACCCTTTTTAAAATTAGCAATGAAAGAACTCTCACTCATTTCGATGGACTTATCAAGTACAGAATAATACATTGTTTTGTAACAAGACATACTATTGAAAAAGAAGAGTTTTGCAATGAAAAAACAGAAACATCTAATCGAAGTTGCTATTAAAAATTCAAGTTATGCACTAATATTAGGTTTTTTTCTTTCAATCTATGAATGTTTTTGAATGAAAAATGAGCAAATAAGCTTTGTGCTAAAAATATTTGTGAAGTTAAAAACCAACGTAAATTAACCTATTTATGCCTAAGTTTTTTTAACAATTTTTTTCAATTTTTATCTGCTTAAAACTCTTACTTGGAATGGTTTACATACATTTTAGGCTTAAAATAGTTCGCCGTTGCCATATTTATTAAGTTATTTAACGTCCTGTTTATGGGATATTTTGCAGATATGTGAGCAAAATACGACCTTATTTGACTTTATTTTTGCAAAGTAACATTACAGAAGGCATCTGTGATCCATTTTAAGCAAATCATTTTAAAATAGTTTAATTTTATGAAAAATAAGGTCGCAAAAAAAAACTCCCTTTCTGTGGCTACCCATGTTGGATCGTTGCTTGACTGATTTGTCTGAAAATAGCTGCCAATAAATAAACTCTGATATCCAAATAGTGTGTCTAACTCTAACTGGTTTTCTCAAGAAAAAGGACTATTTAACTTGCGAAAAACAGCTTTAATTAAAGGATATACCCATTACAGGTTTTTGTATGCAGTACTTAACAAGCGTCCCGTTTTCTGGACACTGGGCATAAATGGGTTAAGCACAAATTAGGTAGAAAGTACAGCAAATAGCTATTTCAAGGCTACAATGGAACATTTTCATCAGTGAATTTTGCACTGATGAAGCGGCTCCATTGTAAGCGAAATGTTTAAGAACACGACTAAGAAAGTTAAGTTTTTCATAGAATTGAACAATCAAAAGAGTGCGCATTTTTTCTTTCCCTGCCCTGTCTATCTATGTCCATGTCTATCTCCCTTAGAAAGTTAGATTTTTTATGGAATTCATCCATCAAAAGTACGCATTTATTCTTTCCTTGCCATCATCCATTTCATCCTTAGAAACTTGGGTTTCTTATGGAATTGATCACGATCACTTTTTAACCGACGAAAAAACGGAGGAGGTTCTCTGGTCGTCCGGTATATATATATATTTTTTTTTTTGTAATGTATGACCACGCATAACTTTTTATTGAATAGGCCGATTTTGATAATTTTTTTTTGTTGGAAAGGGTACACCTTCCTGGTGGTCCCATGGTCCCATGATGCGGGGTTTGAGAACGGAATCCTGAAGAAATTGAGGGAAATCTTTAGAATTCCGTTCATGCGCACCCTCTTTGCGCATGAATTGAATTTCAAATTTCACGCGCACACTCTTGCGATTTGATGTTTATTAGGTAACAGTGGCTCGCCGATTGAGTGGCCTAGCGGTAAGACGTTGGGCTCTCATTCGCAAGAGCTTGAGTTCGATCCTCGATGGAGTCGGTGGATTTTCAAGCAGCAGAAAAAAATTCATTGTCTACGTCAAACGATTATGCGGCATGCAAACCGCAGTTTTTCTGATAGAATATACACTGCTCGACATTGAAAATGCAACACCAAGAAGGAGTGGTCAGAAATTGATGAAATTTGGTAAGAAGACAGAGACAGCATGGAACAATAAGTGATATTTATTTCAAAATAAATAAGCAAAATTTAGAGCGAGGACGGCGTCGGCTCAGTAAGAAGTAGGACCACTGCGGACAGCGATGCACGAAGAAACACGTCTAGGCATGGAGTCAATAAGCGTGCGGATGGTGTCCCGAGGGATGGCACTCCATTCCCTTTCAACCATTTGCCACAGTTCGTCCTCTGAACGAGGCAGTGACAGGTTCTGCAAACGGCGTCCAATCACGTCCCACACATGTTCGATTGGTGACAAGTCAGGAGAGTATGGTGGCCAGGAAAGCATGTGTACACACCTCGTAGAGCATGTTGGCTGATTCGAGCACTGTGAGGCCGGGCGTTATCCTGTTGAAAAATTGCATTTGGCAGACCCTGAAGGTAGGGAATTGCCACCGGTCGCAGTACATTATCTACATATCGTTGGGCCGTCATAGTGCCCCGAATACGAACTAGAGGTGATACGGAATTGTATGCAATAGCGCCCAAACCATTATGCCACGTTGTCGCACTGTGGGGCATTCCACAGTTACTGCCGGATTCGATCTTTCTCCACGTCGACGCCGCACACGTATAAGATGACTATCGCTGGACAAACAGAAGCGGGATTCATCTGAGAACACTACGGTTTGCCATTCTGCCATCCACGTCGCTCTGGTCTGGCACCATTCCAAACGTTGGAGTCTGTGGTGTGAGGTCAATGGCAGTCTTCTTAGCGGTCGCCGTGATTGCAGGCCACGTGCAACCAGTCGACGGGGAATGGTTCTGGTCGACACAGGAACATCCAGGGTACCTTGCACGTGCTGCAGGATCAACGTACAAGTGACTTGCGGGTCCGCCACAGCTTGTCGGTGAATCCGTCGATCCAAGCGGTCTGACGTCACTCTGGCTGCCCCTGCACCCCTCAATGTGGCTACATTTCCTCTTTCCAACCATCTCCGACACAGCCGATGCACAGTGCTTGCATCCATGTGGGTATCAGCTGCAATTTGACGTATGGACCAACCTCCCCTTCTCAGTCCGATCACCATACTCCTTGTAAAGTCGTCTATATGCTGGAAGTGTCTTCGTTGAGGACGGCGTGGCATTTCCTCCTATTACACGTATCCTTCGAGACAAAAATCAAATTTCTCCGATAATTAGTCTGGCAGAAAAACCAACATGAACATAGCCCACTTTTCAACTTCATTCTCTAATATCTTACTTCACGTGCGTCAGAGAGCTGCGCATTTCATATCATTTGCATAACTCAGTGACGTGCGTCTACGGTAAAATTTGCATGAATTTCTGACCACTCCTTCTTGGTGTTGCATTTTCAATGTCGAGCAGTGTATTTAGTCCTGAGTACCCCAATTTTTCAAAAAATATATTTCCAGGCTCCCATCACCTAAACTTTTAAATTTTAAAATTAGTGATGCAGTAATGAATCGGAGGTAAATGTTTACTTTGCGGATTAACCTGTAGGCCAGTTTTAGCCGCATAATCGGGTGAAAAACTAGTAATTGAAAAATGTTTTAATTAAATCAGCATAGAAATAAATCCTAAACAGGAAAAAAAAAATTGTTTTTAGTGGCAATCGCTTAAAATTTCAGACGCTTTAATAAAGTGAGATGAAGCGTCACGATGGCAACATGACACTCTTCCGGGTATACATTTACACTGAAAAGAATGAAATAAAAATAAAATTTTGTAAAAAAAAAGTAAAACCGACTTAAAAAACGCAGCTGAAAATTGCTCTGAAAAGTAAAAAATAAATTTATTCTTTGAACACCATCGATACTACTTTTAAACATGAGTTTTGAAGTCAGTGTCGAAACAGTTAATAAAATCATTCGTACCCATTCTTCGGTTACGTGTTTAAAATAAAAGCAACAAAATGTTTCATTCTCAATTTCAAGTGTTTTTTGAAGGTAAAAATCAATCAAATGCTACAATCAATGGGTAAGAATGATTTTATTAACTGTTTCGACATCGACTTCAAAACTCATGTTTAAAAGTAGTATCGATGGTGTTCAAAGAATAAATTTATTTTTTACTTTTCAGAGCAATTTTCAGCTGCGTTTTTGAAGTCGGTTTTACTTTTTTTTACAAAATCTTATTTTTATCTGGTCTTCACCATCTCCTTTTATCTTACTCCTCCGAAATAAATTTCACCTTTCAAACAGAAAAAAAAAATATGCCAAAGGATATTTTCACAGCTTGAAAAAAAAAAAAAAAATTAAACTCCTGTAATACCTCTGAAGGTATGTATACCCAACACAAAACACAAAACTTGCATTTGTTAAGTATGCAACTTTTCCAAGAAAAAAGTTTTTCGACACATTTGAAGATAACAATCCCAGACGTGTGTTTCGGAATCTTAAGAAACGCGTAACGCATAAAACAGGACTCATAATTAGTCCTCGAAGGATGAATTTACAAAGATATTATTGCTAAAAGACTTCTTACATGGCTTGTTTTTGTGTGAGGAAAAAAGCAAAATAAGTACGAAGCATTTTACTTTAATTAGAAGTATTTGCTTCAAAAAAAAAAAAAAAAAAATCACGAAAAAGTTTCTGCATTGCTTTTCTTGCCGTTTTTCCTAGTAATTCATTTTGAGTTTTTGTTGAAGTAAAGTTTTAAATTGCAAAACTGCATGGCTTGTTTTATTTTTTTTAGCCTGTTTTCCCGTTTAAGTTTCAAAACAAAACAATAAAGAAAACAGTAGATAAAACGATGAAATAACTCTTAACACGTTCAATGCTGACCTCATGACAATGGTAACCACCATCAGGCTGAAAAATTTTTTTTGTACCAAATCCAATCTATTTTTAATGTAGAGAAAGGTAAAAAAAAAATTGAAAAATTGTTTTTTAAATATTCAATTGTGAAAATTTAAAGTTCTCCCCAAGAGGACAGCCGCCCGCTACGTGAACCTGTTGCCATCCTTCCAAGAGTTCATGCGCTCCCAACGTGTTAACTCTCTAAAAATATCACAAAAAATGTTTAAAAAGTCAATGATTAAAATTAATTCGTTCAACAATAATGCATCAATGTTATAAGGTCGATATTTTACTAACATCGATCATGTTTTGTGCTCGATGCTTTTCCTTTCTCATAATTAAACTAAAAATTAAAAAAAGAATGTTTTCTGTTTATTAATGAAAAATGGATAAGTATTTTTGTTCAAAAAGGCAACCACAAAACAAATGCATAATCAAGCTTCAAGCACTGCTAGAAGTTTCAGACACATGTTTTTCACACTTTTGTACAGTGGAAAGGGAATCTTTGAAGCACCAAAACATGTGTCTACAATTTCTACTTGTTTTATTGATCATAATTGATACATGTCGAAAAATATTTTAAAGATTTTTTCGTAAAATAAATCATGTCAACAAATGTGTTGAAATCATTAAGAGGTAAAGAGTAATAGTATTACATTAAATTTTATTTTGGTATGTAACACTAGTAACAAAAATAAGGAGACCAAAATGTAAATGTGTATCCCCTTCCCCCAGTCTCCCCTCCCCAAGTCTCCCGTACAATAAAAAAGTAAAAATAAATCTAAGTTTTTTCTCAGTCCCTAAGCAAACAGGAAGTACTGTATATGTGTTATGGCCCCAAGAAGAACTCTATCAGGACGGATTAAAATTCAAAGAACACACTAAAAACACTTGGTTGAATTTTGACCACAAGCTATACAGGTATGTAAAGTGTGTGTTGTCTTGTTTTGTTGTAAAACTTAAATTGAAAAAGATTTCACCCCGAAGGTCCAACTTAAAGACAAGGACTGCTATCAACAATTAGCAGTTATTTCTTACTTTCGTGTCTCAGGTCAGTCGCAAGGAATCATTTCTCATTTTCTTTAACATTTTACCAACTTTTTTCTTTTCGTGGTCGCAAAAACCAACGTAGTAGCTTTGACCTAAATATCCGTTTCTTGTTCTTGAAACTGAAGCAATAACGAAAATCGCACTTCTTGTACTCTTCACTTTTGTTGTACATTTTTATCAGTCTCTCCCGTTCAAGCGATAACCATATATCAAGTGTTTTAGTTTACTAACAACCCTTTGGAGGGAACTTTTTTTTTCTTCTAATTTTGAAGAACATTCACTTGTCATAAACAAACTGCATGAATTCTGTCTAAAATACAAAAAGTCACATAAATTTGAAAAGAAGAGGTGCTGAGCTCCGGTGAGCTCCCATGCAGACAATTAGTGTGGACATATTAGAGATGAAAACGGTGGAAAAATCCCGAAAATTTCAGAATAAAAAGGGCTTTTTCCGAAGGGGTTAATATCCTCTTCGGAAAGTTGAAAAATTGAAATTTTTTAAAACTGCTTTGGGAATTTTAAATTTTTAGCATTAAATAATAAATTCAGAAAGTTACATTTATATGAAGATATTTTCTCCCCCCCCCCTAGTATGTTTGAATGTAGTCTAATTTTGTTAATGCAATTTGTATGATAATATAATTTACCTATAGATCAGAAAACATTGATTACTTTTTGCAGGACAAAGGAAAATATATACTCAAAATTATAGAAATTATATCAATTAGCTTAATTGTTAGAGCTGAGATATTTTACTTCACTCTAAACTTAAGAAGTAAAATTTTAACTTTAAAGTCAAATTTTAACCCAAACAGTATTTATTCATCCTTATAAAAGTGATTTCTCTCTCATTACGTGCATTAAAATTACCTACTTACAGGCTTGGAGTCAGTTACGAGAACATTTAATCGATTACGATTATGATTACGAGCATGAAAAATTGGAGATTACAATTACGATTACAGGTCCTCTGCTAAATCGTAATTATGATTACAGCAACGATTAGATTATGTAAAAAATGTAATCGATTACGATTATTATATGCATAATTACGATTTTGATTACACGATTACAGCTTTGGGAAGAATATACAAAGGAAGATCCAGAAATTTTTTGTTAGGGGGATCAAGTTTCAGTGCACCTTATTATTTAAGAGGAAGGATAACGAAGCATGTGAAATTTAAACTCTCTTTAAAATATCATACACTATTGCACAGCAAGTAATATTTTTTATTATATTCTGTTATATTAAGTATTTATTCATTTTGATAAAAATTTACTATCACAAAAAATATAAATCGGCAATTTATAAATTGTCTACATGTAATCAATATTAGAATTATAAATTAAAAAAAATAAATAAATAAAATTCTTACAGGAAATTAATGCAAAATTCTCAAGTAACATTTAACATTTTTTAAACATAAAAAATGTTTTAAAAATCTATAAATACACAACTTTTTCTTTTTTTACATACTTATTGATTAAAAATAATGTAAGCATTAAAATATAAAGCATAAACTAAGATTAAATTATATGTGAAAATATTTTGAAAAAAAAAAGTCAGATTACACGATTACAAGGCTAAATTACGATTATTGAAAGAAAGATTACAATGAAGATTACGCAAGAAATACTTGATCAAAATTACGATTACGCTATTACGAGTGTCCCATTTCCAAATTATGATTATGATATCGATTGCAAAAAAATGTAATCGATTACGCAGATTACGATTACGTAATCGGTGATTGGCACGTAAGGATGGAGTTGTTCCTTTGTTTTTACATAATTTTTGATTTTTTTTCATTTTAAATGCAGAAGATAAAATATGTGTTCATTTAATGTGTTTAACTACTCTTTTGGTTTTTTAAAGACTCATAATATCATTCCTCAGAATTGTCTTGGGTTTTTTTTGAAGAGTATTCTGATTCTGCAAATGTTCCGATTTGTCCCTTTCTTTCTTATTCATCCTGATCATTGGTTATATTTTAAGATAGCTTAAAGATGCTATTTTTGATATTTAAGAAGTAATAGTATTTCAATGATGTCTGATTACAAGTCAAGATAGACTGTAGTCTACATACTTTTCCCGGCTCTTCGCGCAAAACTATAAGAAATGTTTGTGTTAGTATTTTTTCCATATTACTCACAGGTCTTTCATTAGTAGCTGTGTATATCTGACCTGCGTTAGTTATACGTCTAATCAACAAACTGTTTATCATGAAATGCCTATCGTTTTAGAGCATTTTTCAACTCCGACTCAAGAAGGAAGGGGACATAACTTGAACGCATCTGTGTGTATTTTTGGATGTCTGTCTGTTGCATCGTAGCTCCTAATCCGATGAACCGATATTTTTTCTTATTTATTTAGTATTTTTTAATTTATTTTTTACAATTTTTTATTCATTTATTTATTTATTTATTTATTGTTCAAAAGGAGACCCGATCGAGGGTGTTTTTAGATGTCTCTCCTCTTTTTAGAACTTTACTTACAGAAAATATTGATTAAAACCGCGGAAATTACCCTCTTTCAATTTTGGTTGTGAAAACTTACTCGCACGTTTAAAATACAAGCACCAATCGAAAGACTTTAATTTTCAACACCTGATGGAATTCATTTGGAGCTTCTAACTTATATAAAACTTGAAAGAAAGCTCAATGAGTTAAATGTATTATCTGATATCAGTTTCCATTTGTCAACAAATAAAATACTTGTAAATCATTTTAGTATACAAGAAAAACTTTTAAAAGAATTCTTCATTTTCTTTCTTGACTCTGCTTTTGCGACTAGTAAATTTTCGTAGGAGCAAGTTTTAGTACCTTTTTCGTGTCTTCCATGTTATCTAGAAAAAATTTGAATTTTATATATACTCTGGACCAGCGAGATTCATCTTAATATGAGATCGGCAATCAGGGTCGGAGGATTTCTTTGTTTTCAATTCAATGTTAATTCTTGTCATTCGTGGATATTAGACGAAACTATCACTTCATTTTTAAAAATTCTTTTATGTATGTTCAAACCTGCAATTTGCTTATTTTAGTATGTTGGCATTGTGTTAGATTGCAATGAAATATTCGTTGGTTGGTAAAACTAACGAGTTTCTCAAAGCTACTCAAGATGAACTTGATGCTTTTCAAACAGATAACAATCCACCTTGTTTTGGAACAACAAATTCTTTTTTTTCTGAAAATTCTAGAGTTAGCTATTATTTTCAATTCCAATGATGAAAGTTATTGTAAAATGTTATTCATTTCAAACTCTTGATTTTTGATCAATGGCATCTGAACATCCTAATGCCTACTAAATTCATTTTCCCGCCCTTTCAATCAAAATTTATCAAAACTGGCACTTCAAATTAAACAAGTAACAACCAACTGACAGAATAACGATAAATTAAATCAATCTGCAAAAAAGAAGACAACAAATAACCACTAAACGAATGCCTTTTCATACAATATTTTCCCGCAAAATATCCCGAAGTAAAATGTCGAAAGAAAAAAACTAATCGACCTCTAAAAATCTAACCGATAAACAGTTACATAAAAAACATTCGAATAGCAAGCAGACGATCTTTATTTCATACGAGTGAGAATAGCGTGACTGGAATCAGCTTAGAAAAGGCGTAAAAAGAAGCGGCCACAGTTTCTTCCCGAATAATCTGTCGTTAATCAAGCTGCCCAAGGTCCGGTCCGTACTCTATCTTATACAACAAATAAGGTGCAGTTCGCGAGAGTAAATGAAGAGGAAAAGAGAGCCTAGAAGAGGGATGGGGCTTTATATAACTAACTAGAAGTCTTATATAATTCGCTAACGCAAGTCATTTTTTTTAATGAGAAGTATTTAATCATACCTGTCGAATATCAATCTTCCCAAGGTTGTTGAGGGTTAAATTTTAACAATTTCTTTTCACAGGTTATATGAAATATTGATACACAGTTCTTCATATTTCGAGCAGTCTCTCAAGTTTCTTGGAATCTGAAGACACACTTAGCACCATTGACAATACCAGTACTATTTAAGAGGGGGGGGGGGTTAATTAGAGTTCAAACCTACACCGAAAATTTTCAAAAGTATCCCAAAATATATTTTCTAGTTATTTTTTTTATTTCCCTTTTTAAATGAAAAATAACTTTTTTTTTGTTTATGAAAAACGAAATTATTATTATTATTGAAGAACTGTACAAACTCAGTATTTTGCTTTTTTTATTTTCTTGTTGTTATTGCGAACATCATTTTTTTACAAAATAGAACAGCTCCTCCTTTCAAATTATGAGAACTTGATCTACCAAAAACTAAAACTCTTGAAGCTTAAGCATGCGAAACTCTATATTTATGATTGTCAAAAATATGGATTTAAAATATAGATAGAAGTACTTTGAATATATGAGTATACGCCACTATTGAGTTACTAAAAAGACGTCGAATATTTAACAGGGAAGACGTTATGAAGTGCACACATCATTTTTTTTTTTAGATACCTCATCTTTTACATCCGCATCTTTTACATTACGGGCATGTTAATGCCCTTAAAGTAGCACACGTTCACTTAAAAAAACCTTTTACAACGAAAATCAATAGAATATACAAGTTAGGAGAATGTGGGACAAAGTGAAATAGCAGAGCAAAGTGAAATGACGAAATATTTACGTTGCTTTTAGGGCTCAAATTTACCAAGTGTCGTACTTAATTTTCCTGACACATGACTGCATGATCAAATGTTGAAAATTGAAAAGAGAGAGAGAGAAAGAAAGCTCTTAATTCACAGTTCATTTTGATATTTCATCCTCTACTCCACTAAAAATACTGTTTAAAAGCTCCACACAGATTTGCTTCTTATTACTTTTTTAAGTGATCAATGTGAGTGAAATAATTAGCCTACAAGCTTTGTGCTAAAATATGATTAAAAAGCAAACCCAACGTAAGTAAAGCACAAATTTTGAAGAAAATGCAGTATATAGCTATTTCAATAATGCAATAGAGCCTCTTCATCAGTGAAAAAAAGGTCAAGACACAAGCAAAGTTGGCAACAAAACAACGCCTCCGCTCATATCTCAAACTACAACCAAACGTCTTCAGTAAATGAACTGAGCGTTTTTGAACTAGTCTATTAAACAAGTTCGAAAACGCTCCTTGTGCCCCGACTTCAATACAATTATATACTTAAGGGAGATTTTATCGCGTAGTATTCACAAAAACGAGAAATGTTACATGGATGAAGATGAACTGAAAAAAAAAATCTTCACATTATTCTTAGGAGAATGTTCCAAAAGACGTTTTAAAGTTGTCGGATTCAATGACTTTAAGATCGCTTCATAAAGAGAAAAAAAATAATTCACTGACTATAAACTTAATTTTTGTTGGTTGGCAAAATGGGGCTTGATAATTTTGTCTAATAAAACTTTATGTTCAACGCAGAAACACGTTGTTACGGTAATTGATACTTATTCAGTGCACTTTTCTATATAAGGCTTTCTTTCTTTCGAATGTTTTCTCTCCTCAACCACTTGCAATGTTTTACTTCAACATTTCCTCGGTTTATTTGCTGGCGGTATATTTTTGTCGAGCACTATAGTTACCGTGAATACATTGCGCTTCATAACCTGTCAAGCATATATGTCTACTTACGTTCAGGGCATAGTTGTCAATTTTGATTTCTGTTTTATAGTGTTCGTTTTATATGGTTTGAGTGAATCATTGAAAAGGTTATTGAGCTGAAACTTCAGCTTTTTTGCTGATGTTAGAATTTCGTTAAAATGATGTTTTTCAGTTCTATCCCAATGTGAATTTTACAACATACCTTTAAGCCCCGGTTGAATTGTTTCTCACAAAATGCACTTGGGTACTGTGAAAGAGCTCACTTTACGGAGAGATTGAACTTGGAGAGAGCAAATCAGTAAATTACTAAAAATTAAAAATTTAAACAATCCCTGACTCTGATTGGAGATCTCATATTAAAACAAAATTCTTTTGTCATAAGGCATTTTAAATATAAATATATTTAATTGTTTTCGAGAGGTTATAGCAAAAACATAAAGGGAAAATAATCCTTACAAGTAAAATTTGCTAGTCGCAAAAGCAGAATAAATGAAAATTGAAAATTTTTATACTAAAATCAATTACAAGTACTTTAATTGTTAAAAAATAGAAACTGTCAACAGATAAACATTTTAAATCATCGAGTTTTCTTTCCTTGTCGTCTAACAATGACATCGGTTTCCAATCGCGTAAATTTAAAGCATACCCGCATTGGATAAAAAACGTTATAATTCGAAGGCTATTTTACATAGAACCACAAGTTCCTTCAACCGTAGTTCTTAAATTGTGCTACATGTAAACACGGGATCCCACGGAGGTTACTCAAAAGTCCCGCGAAGCTTACAGCATATTTTTCGTTTCTGTATAGAATATGTCTCATTACTGCATTGTACATCAAAAACCCATGTGCTAAATGCATTGGGTATTAAAAACCCATTTATTGTCATTATACGGTTTTTGACTAAGTCAGTATAAGAATACTATAAAGAGTTTTCTGAATTTGAGGTATTTCCCCTATTTATGAATCAGTTGTTGTGAAAACACAGATTTTTTACACTGTTTACAGAAAAGTCATTACACTTTCTAGAATAGCCAGCAATTATGCAATATTCGAAAAAAACACCTTAAAAACAACGATAAACATATATTTGTTTGTGAATGTGATAAATTATTAGGTCAAAAATCACCGCTCAAACTGCAAAGAGCTAGATAACTTAACTCTAAGCTGGATAACAATTAACTTATACGTGCAGCTGAACTTACGCTAATATTACAGTACATTATAGATTCATCTATTCAGTTAAAAATGTTGCCAAGCTTGGCAACATTTCGTGAGTCAAAAACTTTCAAAGATCTAGGCCACTTAACGTGATTTTCTCACAAAACCATCGATTCCTATTTTAAAACATGCAAAACATGAATAAATATAGTTAGATACAGGAGAGATAAGTTGATACATGATACATGTACCTTTTAATTGTTTAGTTGGGGAATGAGCGGCAAAGCGAAATAGTTAAGATAGCTAACCTACTTCAAAATGAACGCACCGGAAGTTTGTTCCGAAAATTATTGTACATAAAGATTGAAGAAAATATTATTTTTGGCAGTTATTTTGCACCTACAAAAAAGGTAGAAATTTTCCACCTTAAAAAAACAAGGAGCAAAGTGAAAAGTGCAATATTTTTACTATGAAAAATTTTCTATTTTATGATTAACAGTAATTTTCATCAAATGGTCGTGTAAAAAAATGAATAAATGACTTATTAAGGAAAAATAAACGAATAAATAAATAAACAAATTAATGAACTCATTAATTTATGAGAAAAACATATACGTGAATAAACTAGAGAATGACTAAGAAAATCAGTGAACGAATGAATAAATAAGAGAATTAATAGATAAAAGAATGTAAATTAGATAATAAATGAAGAAATACGTACGTGATTTAAAAAAAATAATGCATAAGTAAACGAAATGAGCTATTTCACTTCCCCATCCACTTTGCCCGGCGTGCACTTGACAAATTACATTGAACATTCAAAATCAAAATTAGCTTAATATAAACGAAATAAGTATTGTACTGGATACCAGTAGATCTCAATTAATACTTAAAATAATAATTACAAAAAATTTATAATTCTATCATAAAAAAAATATTTTTGAAAAAACACGAAAATTACAATAAGTGTATAAAGTTTTGAAAAGGACTTGTATAATTTTTTTCGTTGATCTTTAGATATATCTATTTGTTAACAGGAATAGACTGTGTGTCTAGGGACTTTGTTAAAATATTGCTAGATAGGTGGCGCTGCAAACTGAAAATATTTTGCTATTTCACTTTGTCCCGATATTTCACTCTTTGACTCACAATCCTCTTCTTGGATTTTTATCTTGAAATAACTAAGTGTACGTCTAATTCATTGCTGTGATTTCTCATTCTTCCTCTTTTTTTCTTGTGTGGACTTGATGACTTTTTCCAGAACCCCAACGATATGCGCATTTATATTTGCATGTCGGAACCGCTTAAACGAATACTGTCGGTTCCAAGAAATATTATTCGATTAAACGTTGTATTCGATTAAGCGGGGATCTTTAACATTACGTCTATGGCATCGGTTCCGAGATATTTTATTCGTATAAGCGGGGTATTCGTTTATCCGTTACCCGATTAAGCGGGGGACGACAGTAATCCGGCCTCTAATTATGAAATACAGTTCTCATGTGATCCAACTTAAAGCTTCCACAGGAAAAATAAGACACGTGATTCGTTTTAACCTATGACACTTTTAGAAACGCTCTAAAGCTTGAGAATCAGCCATTTCACTTTCCTAGAGACTGTCCCGTGAGTAATATAGGCCAATTGAAGGATTCCACAGCCTAAGATCGGATGGAAAATGCTTCCCGCGCTATTGATCCTTAGGGAATGAGCTCAACAAAAGAATCGAACTACACCATAAATACCCCTTTCTTCCTTTGTTTCACCACCCTTTCGTGCAGAATGACGACATCGAAGCTATTCATTAATCGACAAACAAACCACTTACTGCTGTTGCATCACCCCATCGACTACCACTTAGCGAGGACTCGCATTTTTCAAATTGTTTTTTCACTTCCCTTGTTTTTACGATTTCACTTTTGATGTTGTTAAATGGTTTTTATTGTTAGAAGTAGGTCGGTTTTTTTTTATTATTTATTCATTCTCCTGTACCTGTGGAAGCTGCTCAATAAAGGACTTGGGTTAGAAAGACTGGAAGTGATTCCATGAGAAATTCTTAATTAGAGTAGGTCGTACCCACAGAGGAATTCCCCGCATATTATTATGTTTTAAACGTTTTGTCATAGCTGTAGTGCACGCTTGATCCACTAGAAGCTGGTCCCAACTTAAAGATCTAGCTTGGAGATTTTACTGATGTAAACAGTTGCCAACTGGGAGTGCCACTCTCTAAGCAATGGAAACCCGGATGGCAAACTTAAACTGTCAATTATTTTTATTTTTCTTTATTGCAACCAATATATATACTTTAGAGCTTTGTAACTTTTGATCATGTATGGACTGTTTCTACAGCTATTTTACATGTAAGAAGCTGCTAGAGTTTTTCCAGCATCGTAACTCAGTAGCAGCATTGTACATTTCAAGAAAAAAAAAATGCAGGAGTTAAACTTCTTTTTTCAAACAAAATGGAGAAAACAATACAAAGGAAATGTTTCAGTACATAAAATGTTTTTTTATTTTCCTTTTAAGGTTCAGATCAAAAATAAAATCTGTCAACAAATGCGCGCCTAAAATATAACTAAGGAAGCGTAACACCCCATTGCCAAATAGAATTGTCTGCAAGTGATAGGTGCGACTTTTTCAGACGAACAATAAATTCACGTCACGATGGCTTTCAATTGCTTTGTTTACAATTGACATTAGGCAATGATAAATTAATCATTAAGCCAGAGGATATAATACTTAGCTATGCATGGAGAGAAGCCATCAACATGGAATTCTAAATCACCGGAATAAATCAATGTGTAATCAGGAACGGTGCAAGTAAATCTGCTGCCTCAAGCGACATTTAAAGGCCCACACGAGAGAAGCATTAAAAACACCGCCATAATATCTTAGTATTCTTTAGCGCAGCTTTTCTCAACCTTTTTTGATTCGCGGACCGGTAAGAGCTATTGAAAATAACTTACGGACCAGTGATATTCTTTTATTCTCCCTCCTCCCCTATTTGTTTGGACAGACCAGTGAGGCTTTCTCCCTTTTCTTTTTCTTTCTTTCTTTTTGTAAATAAATAAATAAATAAATACATAGCTAAAAAACTTTCGACCCTGGGATCCTTAAACCCTTGCGAAAATATTTTGCGATTGGATAAGGTTTTTTATCTCTTTTAACAGAAGAATAATGATGATAACTCAATTAAAAAATGTAATACAACTTGATGTTAAAAAACTGTTACCAAGCATGTTTAAATGGATAAGATTAATTATTTTAAAGATTCTACATAAACAATTGACTATGCAGAAAATTATAAAATGCCACGAAAATTCTGTACCTCAGAACCAGACTAACGTAAGTCTATTTCCATCACTTTTCAGTACAGGGCGAAAACGATTGTCTGATACATGCAAAGGATGGGACTCCCGCTCTTTTAACGCAGCAAAATAATTGTTTCCTTTTCTAGAATAACGCTCTTATGGGCCGATGCGGAATAGGATTCTACACACAATGCAACAAAAAAGTGAAAATCGCCATTTTCGGACTTACGTCGTTCTGGTTCTCAGGTACAGAATTCATGTAAAAGATCTCGTATAGGATACAGTGGCTGCCGCTTACATGAATCATGTTTGTTCTAAAGAGTTTTGATTCAATAAAGCGGCAGTTTCAATAAAGCTGGAAATTCTGTTTTTGACGATTCCATTCATTAAAGTGGCTGATTCAATTTACCACTGATTCAATTGACTGGAGTCTACTGAATTCCTATTATTATTGTCTTTTCTTTTTTTTCTGTTTCTTTCTTTTTTTTCGTCCGAGTAAAGTAAGTTTTTTTTCTGACGTGGATCTTTGCTGACCGGTCAAATTTTCCAGTTGGACCACCGATTGAGAATAGCTGCTTAGCGTGTCTTTCCCAAGCCCCAACTTTTATGGAATTGAATCTAGTTTTCATTCAATAAGATTATTTAAAGTCACAATTACAAACATGATTCTTATCATGATTGTATTAATGTCAATCATATATACTAAAGAAGCGGCAAAATCAAACAGTTCCCATGAATCTTGGTCTTTTTCTGATAGAATGTTCTAAACTTTTCAATCCAGTTCTTTCCAAGGTTAACTGAAAACTCTTTTAGTCAATGAAGATGTCGCTGTCTTTGTAAAATGTCATATCCTATGACGAGCAAAATTTTTTCTTGTAAGTCAGACTGACTAATGTCAGTTCCTCTGGGGTATCTTTATTTTGCGGCCTTCGTTGTGATAACGAAACTGCTTATTATTTTACTGCTTCATGCTCATTAATTACTTTATCATTAAAAAAAGTTGAGTTGCATATTATTAATTAGTTCTTTTTAAGCTTAATTGAAAGAAAGAGTTTTGTTAGTTTATCACGCAAGTAAATATTTCAGATTATAGCAACCTTTTTTTCAGCCTTATATCAGGGTCGGTAGAAATTTTCTTTCCGTGCTAGGAATTTGGAAGAGTCTTAGGAAATATTTTTTCTTGTTCAATGTTAAAAAGATGCGCGCACAAATATGAATCAGAGCCGCACAAAATGTGAATCGGCGTTTTTGAGCTTTTACAGCAATACGCGAAGACTCAATCGCTCCCAAAAGAATTTGTTTAGTTTTCTTGACCTTTAAACAAAAGACAGTTGAAGGGCTTGGGAGAGGAAGTGGTTATGTGACAAAACAGAAATTGCGAGTTATTAATGTTCGAAGTTTTACTGCAGCAGTTGTTGCTGCTTTTTTGTTTTCTGGTCTTGTCGTTAGTGTGAGTATGAAAATGGTCTATTGACATCTACTTTTTGATGTATCAAGTTTTATTTGCTTATACATGTATCCATTGCTTACCATTGTCCAGAGTGTTCATTTTTCAAAATGTAACATAGCCCCTTCATCCACCAAGCCCTTCAGTTGAAAATCCGGATTAAGGAGGAGTATTGAAAAACTTAACAACACGTAAAATACAATTCCTCAGATTTATCAAACTCCCATATGTAGAACATTTAAGCTTAAACACTATTTTTCTCGGTTTTGAAACCATTTACAAATATGATTACAGTATAGTAGAGTTCTGTTAGCAAAGAAACCTTGGATAAGTTTACTTTTGTTTTGAGTTGACAGAAGTGAAGTTCTTACATTAGCACAACGTCAGTAGACGTTATTGGCAAAGCAGATCTTCTTTTATCACCCCTATTTTAACATATGGAGTCATTGAATCCATTAGTTTTCAACTTTTGTGAAACATTAACTATGGTAACCCAAACAAAAGAACTTTAGATGCATTAAAAGTTGTTATATTAGTTAACTTTAATTGTTAAGTCAAAGTTTAATTTTTTAGGAAATTAAAAAAAAAAACATTTTCATTGGTTACATTTTATTACGAAGCTTCTATAACGTATAAGAAGGATTGAGAAAATAGTGATAACACTGAGCTTGTTTTCATTCAGAAAGTTCATCAACGTTTTGGTTCCCACATCTTTCAAATAAATTATCTTCAGCCGTAAGTTTATTTTTGTACTTACCGTTGGTAAGTTAAAGTGTTAAATGCACCCCCACACACTCACATTTTCGCTAGAAGTGTACTTTCTTTAGGGCTAGTTATTTGTGCTTGTTTACAATACGAGGGCAGAAGTTAATTAAAAAAGAAAATCCAGCGATATTACTGAAACTATTATCACAGTTAAAACTTTAGCATTACCAATACAGTTTTATACAGAATGCTTTGGATACTACTCGCTTACCCTTTAGATTTTCTAGTACCGCCGCCCCGATGAGGTATGCTTACTACTGGTAGAGAATCATCAGTATAGTCCAGGCGTCTCCAACCTTTTTTACTCGGGGGCCAAATTGAAAATTTTTGGAAGCAAGGCGGGCCAACGGTCCAAAAATAGTTCAGTTCAGATGTTTTTTTTTGTAACATTACGGAAACTCGTAAAATTTAGAGAGCAGTTCAGAAAACTGAAATTAAAGTCATTTTTTCCCACAAAATGTATTTTGCTCTCCAAAAGGAGTTAAAAAAAAAGCCAAACGAGACTAAAAACTAAATCCTTGCAATGTACTACAATTTTATTAAATGAATTTTATGTATTACTGATGATAAGAAACTTAACAATAAATGAAGACAGAGCAAGTGCAACGCTTAGGACAATTTTTAATGAGAAGATTGCATTTGTTTGAATCTTAAAATTTCAGTCCATTTAGGGTCAAACTTTGTAGTTTCGATCATCAAAGTTGATTTTAAATGTTCATTTGATAAAGAGAATCTGTACTTAGATTTAACATACTTCATTTTTGAAAATGTCAGCTCACACTTGTAGGTAGACCCAAAAAGAGAAAACATAACTCGATTGTGATTTTTTATCATCTTAAAGTCTTTTTCCTGGAGAGAACTGTAAAATGAGAGTAGATTACCTTCTTTTTGGCATTCATGGAAAGCAGTCTTGAGTGAATCGTTGGTAGTAAGCTCGATGACTTCAAGCTGGATTTCAGCAGGCACTTAGTCTATATCGCAGTTAAAAGGGTTTTGAAAAATCTGAATATCATCTGATGCACGGTCAAAGTCTTCAAAACGGCTCTTAAATTCTTCTCGTAGGTTAGACGTGATATCCAAAATGTATTCCTTGGGAAAGGAAGCAGTACTTAATGCACCTAAGTTTTTACACGTTTCAAAGTGATCAAAGTTCATCGATCCTAAATGTTTCTCGAAAAGCATGGGTTTTTGTCTGAAAGCTTTGACATGCCAGTATAAGTCATAAATTGAGGAGTTTTCCCCTTGCAGCTTTAAATTCAAAAAATTAATATGTGTGGTGAGATCAACAAGAAAAGCCAATTCCCAGACAAATAAACTGTCAGAAAGTTCAGGTACAGGATGCCGACGTTCAGTCATAAAAATATCAATTGCTCCTCGAAGCTCAAAAAATCGCTGCAATACTTTGTCTCTACTTAACCAGCGAACTTCACAATGGTAAGGAACATCTGGAAAAACGCTGTCAATTTCAGCAAGAAAATTTTTGAATTGGACGTATTCACTATGAGATCGTCACTGTTCTGATTAATTTAATAATTTTTTTTAAAGGGGGGAGGGGAATTGAAAATACAGATTTTTTCCGCGGGCCGGAAAAAAATCTGCTCACGGGCCGTAGGTTGGAGAGCCCTGGTATAGTCCATCGCTCGTTGGGAGTCATCATAGAGCCAAACTTTAGTTGACAACTGAAAAAAAGAAAAAAAAATTATAAACAATCCGGACAGTTCTTCCTTTTTGAAATTGAACCGAAACAAATGGAAAGGTCACGAAACCAACAGTACCTTGCCTCGTTGAAAGCAGTAAGTATGTTATGTTAGAAGTTATGTTATGTGTAGAAATTAAGTGAGAGCCCACTCAACAAAAATAAAAACTAACAGTAAACAGCCTTCTTTATAAGTTAGGTAAATCTAAAGATCCGCTGTTCGCAGAAGTGATCCTGTTAAAAAATAGGCTTATTCCCAGAATATGTTTTGCC